>JAQZBX010042523.1:0-21983 GCA_029593785.1 Cabassous unicinctus
CTTCTGGCATGAGCTCACCTCAGACCTTTGCACTTGCTGTTTCCTCTTGGTGCAGGTATCCCTACAGTCCACTCCCTTGTCTCTTTCAGAGTCTTGCTCAAATATTTTCTTCTCAAAGAGGCCTTCTCTAACCACCCTTTTTAAAATTGCAGTCCTCTCACTCCAGGAGTCCCTATCTTCTTCCCTTATTTTGTTTTTCTCTGTAGTGTTTATCACCATGTGACTAAGTATATAAAATATATATTTTATTTGTTTTTCTAATTTCATGTTTTCTTTGAATTTCATTATATCTACTGTATTTCCAGGTCCTAAATGGAGTGGCATATAGAATGTCCTCAATAAAAAATTGTTGAAAAAAGGAATAGAAGAAGGCATCTTGATATCTCTAGAATGTAATGTCCACAAAGACAGGGATTTGTCTATTTTATTCCTACTATATTTCCAGGCCCATGCCTGGCATGTAGTAGGCACTTAATAAATGTGTGCTGAATGACTCTCTGTGCCTAGCGTGGTCTCTGGTATGTGGCAGGTATGAGTTATCGGTCCGGGTTTTTCTTCCCTACTTCCTAAAGTCCAGGCAGAGATTAGGCCTAGCCTGAGCAGTGAGAAAAATGTGGTCTAGAAGAAAGAGCACTGGACATGATGTTGAAAGATCTATCTGAGCCTGAGGTCTACCACTTACTGTGGGACTTTGGGTAAGACATTTATCTTCTCTAAACCTCAGTTTAATCACTGCAAAATGATATAATAATAATCTCCCCAGTAGTAACTTCACAGGGCTATAGACGGGAACAGAAAATATGTGTGAAAGTGCTTTGCAAACTTCAATTTCTCCCCCTCCTTTGGATCTTTTCTGGTCCTCACAAGTACTAAGCCATAGCACTCTCTTCCCAGCTCCAATGAGCTTGCAAACAAGCTCCAGACATTCTCATTGTTTTAAAGATCTTTCCTAACTTCACATACCCCCACCACAGCCATCACCTTACACCTCTCACTTCCTTTCTCTTATTTCTCACCCTCTACTCATTCTTAAAACTTCAGACAAGAATGCCTCTACCACCACCATTCTTAATAAAATCTAGCAGATGTTCGTATGTTCGTTAGTGACTATCTCTGCCTTGTTTGGCTCTGATGACCAGTCCTTTAAGGAAATCTCTTTTCCCTTCATTCAATGGCCACACTCCCTTGAATCTTCTTCAATTTCTTTGCTCCTTCTCACTCTCCTTTCTGGGTTTCTTTTCTGCTTATTCTTGAAATGTTGGTGATTCTCCAAATTCTGTCCCTGACTCCTCTTTTCATTCTACATAGTTGTCCTAGGCAATCTCTTTTCCCTAAAGGCTTTAACTACTATTTTTTTGTGGATGTCCCTCAGATCCTCAGTCCCAACATGGATGTTCTTCTGAGCTTCAGACCACATATAACTCAGTGACAGAACACCCACCTGAATTAGCTTAGGCAAATACTAAGGGAAGTCACAGGCTCACAGATCCAACCAAGGGAAGAGCAGAGACAGCTGGATCAAGGAGTAGCTGGAATCAGGGATATGAGCACTCTTGGGACTCTGCTTTGTCCTTCATCTTTCCTCCATTCTCTTGGATGGGCTTCTCCAGGAGGTGTTGGCTGCCTATATCTCTAGGCTCATGGTCTTTATAAAAAGGGAGCAAAGTGACTCCCTTACCCTGATTAGACTTAGAAAATCCTGGTAAAGAATTTGGATTGGCCTTGGGTCAGGAGCCCATCTCTTCATAAATTAATTTGGTCAAGTAAGCAGAATCTCAGACAAATATGACTTCAATTCAATCATGTACTTAGAGCAATATCTGAAAACAGAAGCTCTTTTGTCCCCGGCAGGAAGGAGTTCTGGAGAACAAATGATAAATGCCCATTACAGAGACATATACTGAATTCTCTTCTAGGTGCCCACAGAAAAAAAAAAAAATTGTTTTCACCATCCATAATCTTCCCCACCCCAACTTATCCCAAATCTTAGTGAATATCAACACCTTCTCAGGGCTCTTGTAGCCAGAAGTCTAAGACTCATTGTAAATGTCTCTTTCTTCCCCATGATTAATATTTGACTGGTCACTCAAGTTCTATTGTTCTATTTCCAAAATTCTTCTTTATGCCTGTTCTCTCTTCTTCATTCCACTGCTAGTATCTGAGAATAAGTGCTCCCAAGTAAACTGCCACAGCTCCTAATTTGTCTTGCTGTCTCCAATCTTGCTCCCTATTTCAGTCAGGGTCCAGGTAGAAAATAGAAACTACTTCAAGTTTTTTAAACAGAAGAAATGTAAGCCAGGGAATAAATCCACTGGTAAGATTGTAGGTTTGTGTTAGAGCATCCCTTATCCATTTTTTTTCCTGAAAGATCATGATATGTGGGGAGGCAACTAGATAGGGTGCAGACACAACAAAATAGAATTCCAACAATATGTGGTTATTTGACTTTGGCCCACTCAACCACTTTTACCATCCTTTCATGAGCATGGTTGAAACTTATCCAATGTTTGTCATACGATGGTTTAGGAGCAATGCTCACTAATGCTCTGGGAGTTTGTTCAATAATAAGCACAAGGAATAAGAGGGCCATCAAGCTTTTGTTCTGCATAATCTCAAGTGAGAAGAATCCATTTCCCCCAACAGTGAGATTTAAAATTCCTTTCAACTGAGAACGACAACATTGATGATGTAGGCAGAATGTAGCTAAGAAGGGAATGAAGACATAGAATCCAAAGTCACAGAAACAGAGAGTAGCTATCTTCTGCAACCTGTTGGCAGAAGCCAAGCCCCAAAGAGCTCAACTGGTAGTAGAGCTTATATCTTAGGACTACACTTTAGGTAAGTCCACAAGAGAGGGGTAAGGAGGAAACAGCCAGTTAGGCATGCTTCTATGTCCTTTACGTGGGTTCTTTTGCTTTAACTTCAAAAAACATGTGAAGGAGTATCATAGGATCCAATTTTTTAAAGATAGGAAAACCTAGGTTCCAAGTAGTTAACTCTCCTAGGGTCAAAAGTTACCAAGTGGGTTTAAACCCAGGTCATCCTTGACCATTTTTTTATTGAGGAGAGTGTGGAGACCAATGCTGGTGCCTGCTGTATCTTCTTATATAAACAGGTGTATGATTCTCATTTCAGACTGAGGGCTTTTTTTCTCAACTCAACTTTTTATTCTTTAGAAAGTTCTATTTTAAATGATATCTAGCAATTGCTCTATCATCAGTTCCTGGGTGGAAAAGACCTTATCTATTAAAGACAAAATTGTGTCCAGAGTGTGCAAAACCTTGTATGCACCGTTTGCTTAGCCAGACTGTGTCATACAATGTGTTCAAACTAAAATAGCTACAATTTTTTGAGCACTTACTATATTCCAAGACTGTTCTAAGTTCATTGTATACATTTACTCATTTAATCCTCACACAATCTTCAGGGCAAAGATTACTATTGTCACCATTCTATTTTGAGATGGGGAAACTGAAGCATAGAGAGGGTACGTGACTTGCTCAACATCACAGACAACAGAACTTGGATTTGGACTGAGGTATTTGGTTACAGAATTCAATGTTTAATCGTCATATCATTCTGCCTCTCATGATCTGATTTATGGATTAAGGGACAAGAGAGGGAATGAGAGGAGGCAGAGAGCTGTCATCTACTGAGCACTTACTGTGTTTCAGCACTCTGAAAAGAATGCCTCATATGTCATCTCATGTTTTTCTTTTGATCATTCTTGTCTGCATGCTCTAACTTCCAAGGGAAGCTCAGGCATTGTCCCCTGAACCCTCACTCCACTGCTAAGAGCGAAGACCTCTGATAAGGCCCAAGAACATGGCAGAGCCCCTTCAGGATGGAATGGAGATTTTAGTGGGAGGAGTAAAGAGCATGAGTTTGTCCTGAAAATTCAACCTTGAGCTTGTCCTCAGTGCTCAACGATCTTCTTGGCTATTTAATTACTGTGATAAATTCCAGTTCTGCCTAAATTAGATAGGGTGGATCTTTTTCTCTGCAGCTGAACCTTAGACAGAAGAGGTGGCCATAGTAACAATTATACTAGCAAACATGAAGTGCACACTATGTGCCAAGTGCTCCAAGCACTTTACCTTACTTATTTCATTCAGTTCTCACAACAACATTCTAATTGTGATATTCATCCTCATTTTATAGTTGAGGAATCTGAGGTTCCCAGAGTTCAAATAACTTGCCTGGCATCACCAGATTTTAGATGGTGAAAATAGGTATTAAATGTAGTCAGACTATTTAACCCTTGTTCCTTTATGCTGGTAGGCTGAGGATTCTGGAATTCCAGATCTCAAACAGCATCTCCCTTTTTTAGATATAATTAATACAACTCAAAGAGGAAATAGAGGCATAAAGACACTGTGAGGCTGGCCCAAGGTCAAGCAGATAGGAAGTGGCAGAGACGGAATTCAAACACAACTCCTTGACTTCAAAATCTATACTACTGTCCACTTCACAGTGTTTTCCTTCTGTCCCATGACAGCCTTTCATATCTCTGTGACTCTTCTTTGCAAGTTAATACTCTGAGTTCTTTCAGCTGTTCCTCTGAGTCACCCTCCCCCAGTTTGTGAATGTCCCCCTTCAAGTCTGTCACCCAGGATAGATCACAGAGCCCTCTATGCAGTCTGACAAGCACAGCAAACTCCCCCCAGCATGAAAGCTTTTTAATCTCAGTCAGACTCTTGAAGTTGAGAGGAGCAAATCTCTCATCTGCTGCCACCTTCCCCTAAATGCCTTCCCAGTGCGACCCGTTCACTTTGCCTTTAAGAAAGACGTGACATATATATTTCCTCACAAATTATGAGCAGTTTTTGCCAGGCCATTCCAAGCAGGAGGGTGTGTTTAGCCCCTCTAACCCCTCTTCTGCTCTGGAGCTGGAGTGGACTTTTGAGGAGTTATTTATGGGCGGAATGCTAATTACTTAGCTACAAATATGTAAATACTTTGAGAATAAATTCATCACAATATATTAGGCATCACATTGTAATTAAGCTCAATTAGGTATTATTAGCAGTATTAATGTCATGTTGCTCATGCCTGTTCCTAATGAATATATTAACCCAGCTTTGGTGCCACCATCCATGTGGGTGCATTATGATGATGACGATAATAGACACATAATTAGAGCATTATTGCTTTGCTTGCAAATTGTGGAGAGAATTGTCAGTGTCTTTGGATTCTGAATGACTGACCTGACTGTGGATAGGTTAGATGTACCGGGGAATGTGTGGTCTGGAAATTAGAGTTAACATCTTAGTTTGTAGCCCTTGGGAGAGAGGGTATTCTGGGTTTCTTTTGTGGACTAGGAAAAATTCAATAGAAATGTGGTATTGAGCAAAGAGCAGCCATTTAGGTGCTTGGTATAGCAGGGTGGTGAGTGGTTGATCTATCCCAAACCACAGCAGAGGAGGGACGCTTGCGCTGGACCGAGCAAACAGGAGAGGGGCTAAGGACAAGGAGGGATATAAGTCTGCAAGGAGGTGAGGGTCCAAGGAAGGGGGAAGAAAACAACCATCAGGTTCATCTGTTATTACAACACTCCTTAAGGCAGGATCTAATACTCCAATTATGAAGAGTAGGAAACATCTCAGAGAAGTTAACTCCAGTTGCTCAAAAATCACACAAAAATAAGTGGTAGAGACAGGATTTGAACTTCATTGTCTGGCAACATGTCATAAGAAGGGTGCAAGGTAGGGCATCTAAAAATTTAGGGCCAAGTAGACCTATGATGTTGCAAGTATTTATTGACCAAACTTTTAGTGAGCACTTTCTGTGAGCCCTTGCTGTGGGCTAAGTGATTTCAACTGGCTCCACCAATGTGCCTTGTCCAAGGTGTTTGCAATCTGCTTCTAGAAGGAAGAAGGAAAAAACAAACAGGTCAATGCAGAACAGAGAGAATAATACAGTGAAATCTTTTACCCATAAGTTGGGGCTGGTTGGGAGTCTGTTGGTATTTTATAGCCAAATTTTGAGTATTGGTGGTGAGGTTAGATATTAATTGCAATTTGGGGGCAAATTGATGGAACCAAAGGGAGGCTGTAGCCAGAGAGGGAAAGAACCTAGGAGGAAAAGCAGGTGAGAATAGCTGCGAAATTCCCTTGACAAAATTCTTTGAATGTTAAAAGGGAAAGATGTCTTAGAGATCATCCACAGCCTTCATTTTACTAGTGAAATATCTCACCCAGGGTATCAGAGTCCACATAGTAAAACTACTCTAGGAATTTCTATCAATATTGAGAATTTTTAGACAGGAAATGGAAGAAGCCAAACAGGATGCAAAAGCAGCATATAGACTGGAAAACATAGGTATCTGCAACTTTCCATCAGGAGTAGACCATCAGAGATCAGAAGCCAGGGCAAAATGGTGGCACTAAACCTCAAAACACTTGGAACCTTAGAACTCTTGGAACCCAGGAGCTATGGTAGATACATAGATGCTGCAAGACCCACCATCTAAGGCGAAGCAAGAGAAGAAGAAATACCCTTTACTTTCCTCTACTTTTCTATTTTCTAAAATACTTTTTCTTACCCTCCTGTCCTGTAGCATTCCATTGGCCACAACTAGTGGGAAGCCAGTAAGAAAAGGAGCCTGGAAAATGTAAGAAAGGAGCAGACGAAAGGCCAGAGAAGGAATTTCAGAGGAAACTGGTTTTAAAAGGACAGAAGTGGGACTAGAACTCAGGCTTCTTGACTTCAAGTACAGTGAACTTCGCATTGAAACCAGAGTGTGGTTTATTCATTATGAGGGATTTTCATTAAGAAGTAAGAGGAAAATAATGGTGATGATGATAACAGTGATGTTGATCTTAGCTTATATTTGCATGTTTCTTTATAGTTTACCAAGAATTTTCACATAAAACATTTCATTTAATCCTTACGCATTTTGGGATAGACATTATTAGTCCTATTTTATTGGAAATAGAAGCTATGAGAGACTAAGAGAGTCTTACAGTTCCCTATCTGGCAAAAGACAGAACCAGGATTTGACCTCATATGAATCTTACTCCAAATCCAAGGAGCTCATGGAGAGTATGGAGGAGAATGCTCAAATCCGGGGGTCCCTGAATTTTCAAAAATAGAGGACTAGAAGCAGAGCTGGTAATGACAATTACACACTGACATTCTGCTAAAAGAAGTTCTCTGCACGGCTGATGGGCTTCTCTCATTACACGGGGCCACTAGGGTGCTGCAGACTCCTGGACCTATGCACCAGCTCTTAAGAACTCACCCTCACCCCATCTGCACAACACACGCAGGTTTCAAAGAACGTTTGCATACAATTACATTTCATTTTTCCATCTTTCTCTAGAGGCAGGGAGCTTGGGGACAATTATCCCTTCCTGACAGGTGGTGAATCAGGCTTAGGGAGATGAAGTGACTTATCTTAGAACACTTACCATCCACTTGTGCAACTTTTGTTTCAGCCAAATTTATTTCCACTCTCCAGACAAATAATGCCCATTGTGACTTGGCATTTTCTGTTTCCTTTGCCTAGAATGATTGTTGGGGATTAAATCATGTACCTCACAGAAGACATGGTCAACTCTTAATCCACATTCCTGTGGGTGTGAACCCATTTGTAAACAGGACCTTTGAAGATGTCATTATTAGTTAAGGTGTGGATTATTTGTGAATAGGAACTTTGAAGATCCATTTAGATAAGGCCAGATTGAATTAGGGTGGGCCTTAATCCATATGGCTGAAGGCCTTATAAGCAAAGAAAATTGGACATTGAAGGAGATGCCAGAAGTCAGTAGAATCAGAGGAGCAGGCACAAGGAGAAAGAGATTGCCATGTGACAGAGGATTGCCGGAATGCTATAAATTCTGGGAGAAAGCTATCTCTGCCAAATCCTTGACGTTGGACTTCTAGCCTCCAAAACTGTGAGACAATACATTTCTCACCTGTTTAAGCCAACTCATTGTATGGTATTTGTCATAGCAGTCCTGGCAACTTAGACAATGATATTCTCCCTTAAAGAACTTTCCTAGATTGAGTTAGTTGGTTCATCCTCCAGCCCCCATAATGATTTGCTCTTGCCTCTACTGCATTGTTCACTTATCAAGCTCTCCTCTAGTAGACTGTGGGTTCCTTTATAATGAAGACTAGGTCTTAATCTTCTGTCTTCCTAGGATTGTGATGAATGAATGAATGAATGAGTGCATAACTGTGACTGAAAACCAGTTCTCCTAGGTCCTTCTCACCACTGGTCTGTGTACAGAAGTAGCATTTTTTAAGCAGATCAGGAAGCTATTGACCAAGGAGTGTAATTGGGGCTAATATAATGGGTTTGTATAAAGCTCTATCTTTTCTTTCCATTTTAACAGGAGAGATCATGCAGGGAATTAAGTTCTCTTCCTGGGACTTTAGTTTTGCTGAATAAGCAATTCCTGATCAATTACACTAAAGAGCATTCTCTGAACATGCCAGCTCTTGATTTCTATTTTGCAGCAAAGCTGTGAAAGGGCTAGTGAACAAGAAGTGGCAGAGGGTCTCAGGCACACATGGGAGAATTGCATATTGCTCAGTGCCATGGTGGGGAGTGGAAGGGGCTGCAGCTGAGTTCAGTCAGCCAAACTGAGGCTTCTCCTTCCCAAAGAGAGCAGAGTCCACCTAATTTCTCCTGATGGGGTCAAGCCATGGGAAGGACGAGAACAAGAATTTAAGCAATAGTGACAGTTTCAAAGTGGGTTTGGGCATGGGGGTGGGTGGAATCCAGCATGTACACTCTTCTTTTACTTTCTAGTTGAGAAAAGGAAGGCCAGAGAGGCAGAATAATTCATCCGAGCACACCGTGAGCCAGCATAAGACTCACCTATTTCTTATTACCCTCTTAAGCATTTACCTTGCCAGGCCACTGCTCTGAGTATTGGCAAGGTGCATTTTCTTTCTTCGGGCAGCACTACGCTTATTATTCTCTGGGGAACTGATCATTCTACACTAGATACAGTCTCAGTGGGTCTGTGGATCAAAGTGCCTCTTCACCCCAACCATCCTCAGTCAGGGGCCAAGAAATGAGCCAAGCTGGGCACTCAGATTCTCTTTGCCTGGAATTTGGAGCATTGTGGCACAGAGACTGAAAACAGACCATGCAGCCAGGAGGCAGGGGCAGCCTTTCCACCCTGCTCCCGAGGTCCCTGGAGCTGTCCTGCCCTGGGTCCTTTCCCAGGTCTTCCTCTTGAGCTTTTCCTCAGAGCCCGTGGCTACCCTCAGTCCTTCTTTATTTGGTCAAGATAACCAGAGTTGACTTTTACTGGCTGTGACCAAAGAACCCTGTATGGTCCTCTCTCCCAACTAATACCCTTAAGAGCAACCAGAAGGAAAGGAGAGGTAGAAGGAGCCTCTTCCATGCTTATGGCCCTTTACTAGTGCTGTCCAATAGATACATCATGTGAGACGAGAGGTAATTTAATATTGTCTAAAAGCCACATTAAAAAAGTAAAAAGAAACAGGTGAAATTAATTTTAAAAGTCAATTTCATTTAACCCAATATATTCCAAAGATTATAATTTCAACATCAGCCAGTATAAAAACTAGACACTTTATGTTCTTTTTTTATATATTGTCTTCAAAATCCCATGTGTATTTTACACTTTCACATCTCAATTTGGACACTAAATTTTTATCAAACACTTGACCTGCATTAAGATTTCATAAAATAGACAGTTTAAAAAGTAGATTCACATACCCAAGTTATGAATATTTGTAAGTTTTCTAATTATGGAATTATCAGTTAAAATTTTTAATTAAAATTAAATACAATTAAAGAATCTGCCCCTCATTGGCACTAACCACATTTCAAGTGCAACGGTGGCTTCACAGTTATCACATCTGATATCTCATTTGACCCTGCCAACAGGGAGGAAAGGATTATTACTATTATTACTACCACCAGGAGCATTATCATACCCATTCTCTAGATGGGAAAATGGAGGTTCAAGGTGATGAAATAACTTGCCCTGGGTGGCAGAGTTGAAAAAGCATAGGTTTGGAGCTTGAACCCAGGTCTGTGTGACTACCAGTGTCAGACTACGGTCTCTCTTGGGTCACTCACCTAAGGGATGACCTTGGATCAGAGGACAACTGAGGCTCTGACACAGACATGCTGGGTGACCTGGGACCCACTGCTTGACTTTTCTGAAATGCCATTTCCCTATTTGTATAACAAGAGGTTGGGCCTACATCCTCTCCCTGATCCCTTGCCACTTCAGCATCCTGTCTGAGGGAATAGAGGTGGAAACAGAATGTAACACAAGCTATTGTTTATTGAGGCTTGCCACATGTGAAGCACTGTTGTAAGCACTTCACATTTATTGCCTCAATTAAACCTGACAATAACACATTGAGGAGCGTTCTAATTATAACCCCCACCTAATTGATTAAGAAACTGATGCTTAGAGACTCACCCACATTCAACAGGCAGTTGATGGTAGAGCTGAGATTAGAACCCAGGCAGCCTGGCTGCAGAGGCAGGTGCTTTATCAGCAGACAACAGGACCTCTGGAACGGAGATCCAATGTTGATTTTGTTCACTGCTGTGATCCTAGTGCCTGGCACAGAGTTGGTACTCAAATATTTTGAATGAATAAATAAGGAGGGGGGAAGAGAAAGTTCATTGTTTAGCCCAAATTTATTTCTTGGATTTTTTGGTCTCTGGGGTGTTTCACAAGTGCAAATAGGTATTTGGCATTCTAAATAAATAAAATCCTTAATGCATTCATATTTTCAGATGAAATGAAGAAATGATTTCTGAGTTTGCTTCATTCATTCCTGTCTTCTCTCTAGATGTGCATTTGCCCCCAAGGGCAGCCAATGACTATAAAAAAGCCAGTGGAGCCGGTACTTAAGTGGAAAATAGATTTCTTTTCTTTTACTAAAACCTAAATAAGAAAAATCAGAAAAGTTATGATGCCACATATTACAACTTCCACACCTTGTGTCAAATTTAGTATCTAAATATTTTCTAACATTTTTTTCCCCCCAGATCTTTGGCTATAAATAGGTCATCATTTTATCATACTATGGAGTAACACTAAACTTGAAATTGAAAGACCTCTTTTCATTCCCAGACTTTGCCACATACTTACTTTGTGACTTTGGTTAAGTTTCTTTACTTCTCTTGTCCTCTTTTTTCCTCATCTTTAAAATGAAAGGAAGCACTAAAAGTTTTCTCAATCTGTGACCCTCTAGAAATCTGTATATTTCCTATAACTAATCATAGCAATAAAACATTACTGCTTGCACATGATTCTCTGAATATGTTTTTCATTCATTCATTTATTAAAGAATCATGGAACGCTTACTTACCAGGCATTATTCTAGATATTGGGGATATAGAAATAATAACTAAAACAAAGTAAAACGTAACAGTCTTTGCCCTCAAGTTGCTTCCAATCTTGATGGGGAGACTGAAAAAAAAAACACAACCAGACAATTACAGCACAGTGGGGTGAGTTCTCTGCTAGAAGGCGCTGAAGGAGCACACATCAGTGGTGTCCAACCCAGTCTGGGGGTCAGGGAAGTCCTTTAGGTGATGATGGCATGTGAGTTGCTCCTGAAGGATAAGTGTGTGTTAGGTGAAGATGTGAAAGGAAGGGCATTTCAGGCAGAGGAAAACATGTGCGAATGTGGGGCGAAACAAGAGATTCTGGATTCTGCGTGAATAGTTTAGATTGGCCCCAGACAAGGGTGTGGGGACATGTGTCAGGAGGTGAGGCTAGAGAGGCAAGCAGAGGCCAGATCACGGAAGAGCCAGTGTGCTAAGCAAAGGCGTTTGGGCTCAGCCATGGGCAACCACGGCTGTGATTTACGCAAGGAGGTGCCATGATTTCCTCACCTGCAGGGTGACGGATGACCCACAGGGCATCTCTGGAAGCCAAACGGCCAGGAGGAAAGATGTGAAAATAATCTAGGGAAGAGGTGATCTGAACTTGGAAAGAAGCAGAGGAGTTGGAGAGGAAAAGCCAGATTTGAGAGGGACGGTCTACAGCAGGGCTTCTTAACAAGGGGTCCATGAACTTGGATTTAAATAAAAAAAAACACAACACTATTCTTGTGGGGACGTGTTGGTGTGGGTGTGATATATTTATTAAATAATATACAGTATAGTGTGGCCTTAGTAAGGGGTCTGTGGTTTTCACCTGACTGGCAAAGGGGTCCGTGGAAAAAAAAAATGTTAAGAACCCCTAGTCTACAGAATGTGGGGGGATGAGGGGCTAGCAAGCATCAAGTTTGGCCTGGACTGTCGGGTGGACTATGGTATTATCCACTAAGATGGGGGAACATACTAGAGAGGTCCTGTGATTCCACATCATTGAGGAAACAGGTTCTCAGCAGCTCTGACACTGTTCTGTTTGGGGGGTGTTTCCATTCCATTTAGCTTCAGAATATGTTCTATATTAAATACCATCAGTGTAATTACAGAATATGATACACTGTAATTATGCTCTATAATTACATTTTCTTCTATTAGCAGCATGGCATTCCCAATCAACGCAGGCCCCCAGCACCCCAGACGGTTAGCGTAGTCGGGACTGTAGAGGCCACCTTGAGCTGGCAAGGGTCTCTCTTTCCCAGCTTTTGTCAAGTGATGCAGTGAGAACCATAGGGAGGCAGTGTGGCTTAGTGGTTAAGAATGTGGACTTTGGAAACAGGCTGCCCGGATTTCAATGACAAATTATCATTTATTAGCTGTGGGGAAAGTTACTTAATGTTTCTGTGCCTCAGTTTCTCTGATTTTAGAGAGAGGATAATAGACCCTACCTCATAGGGTTATTTTTAAAAATAAATGAGATAACAGATGTCAATTACCTCACATGGTGCCTGCCAAATCTAAGCCCTTGATAAAAGATTATACTGATGGAAAGGGATGGCAAAAAGGGAGGACCCTGCCCATGTTCAGATTCTTGGACTGACTCCTTGCTTCCATTGACTTAGGGGGAGAGGGGGATTCTAATACCCCAAGTGCTAAGCTAGCAAGAGTAATGTCACAGAAGCATAGGCTCTTCCTAGAACTCTCCTAATCCTTTCCTCCTTGCCCTTATTTTATAAATGAGTAAACTGAGACCTAGAGAGGATGTTTGACTTATCAGATAGATTACTAGGCTCAGAGATATATGAACTCAGAATCCAGGTCTCCTTAGTCCATGACCAGGGCTATGGACCAAAGCTTTAACTTGCATATGTAGTTCTCTCTACATTTTACAAAGCACGTAACATGCCTCCTCTTATTTCATTCTGAAATGACTCTAATAAATATTATCTTTATTTTAATAGATAAAGAAACTGAGTTTCAAGGGAGAAAAGTGGCTTTTCTGAGGATACCCATTTAGGAAACATTAGGCCTGGGGTTTGAACCCAGCTCCCATCCTCAAGTCCAGTGCTCTTCCTTCGTATTCTCTTTCTTTTATGCTGCACACATTCATCAAACATCGGCCCATAGTGGCCTCTAATACACATCATGGGCATGTAAGGATGACTGCCTGCGAGATTTCCTCACAGATGCTAGACAGGACATATGTACCAATTTATAACATAAAGGGCAGGATGTGATAAATGTCTGTGGGCTCCTGCAAACCCGAGTGTTCCACGGGTGACAAGAATGCAGTGGGGGATGGGTGGGGGTTCTTCTGGCTAAAATGGTAACAGAAGAATTGATAATTGAGCTAAAATATAACAGGTGAAGAAGGGGCCAGACGGTGAATTAGTCAGAACCCTTTTGGTTCAAAGTGACAAAAATGTAATTCAAAGCAAAGTTTAAGAAAAAGAGAGAGAGAAAACATTTATCGGCTCACATTCTGAGAAGTCCAGGAATGCAGAAGATTCTAGGCCGGCCTAGATCCAGGAGTTCAAGTTCAATGACATTATCTTACCTCTGTCTCTCTTGCCATCTTAAGGCTCTGCTTCCCCTACTTAGCTAAGTTCCTCGAATGACTCCATTTGCGGGGAAGGCAAGATGGCCTGGAAGCCCCAAATATGTGTCCTCCCAGCTACTCAACACCAAGGGACTGATAGTTCCAGTGAAAAAGTCAAGGGAAGACTCTGAATGGCTTGGCTTGGGTTATGTGCCCATCCCTGAACCCATCGCTATGGCCAGAGAATGGGTTATTCTTTGTGGGACATGGCTAGAGGTGGGGCTGGACAGTGAACCCATTTGAATCACATGAAATGGGCCCCCCATAAAAAAAGGGGAGTTCTGTTACCAAAAGATAGTGTGAATGGGTCCTACATATATAAATCCAAACCCCAAATGCCCAGTATAGGAAAATTTCTGGGAGGGAGAACAGCATAAGCAAAGGTCTGGGTGCAGAAAAGTATACTTGCTGATGGATATGTGCATGGTATAGAACTGAGAGATAAATTTGCAAAAGTTAGTTGGGGCCAAACTGCAGAGGTCTTTAAGTGCCATGCTGGGAATAAAAATAATAAAAAAAGAACTTTTGCATAATCAAGCTCTCTGAAAAGCAAATGGCTAGCTCATCTCCCTGCCTTGCCCCTCTACTCAAGCTTCACTGAGCTCTTAGGATTCTTTAAAAAATTCTGTGCTTTCTTATTTCCCCAGAACAGTGTCTGCAGTTCATTTTCCTCTTCCTGAAATATTTTTCTCTCTCTTTGCTTGGACAATTCCTATTTAGCCATACTCACTTAGAGAACACTGCCTCCAGGAAGCCTTCCCTGACTACCATTCATGAATGGATTAGATGCTCTCACAGAAATCTCTATACATGTTTCATTGTACTGTAAATGCCTGCCTACTTATCTATAGCACTAGATCACATGTATTTAGTGCTTACAATTTGCAAGGTTGATAGCATTCTTGTTTCCATTTCATATATGGGGAAAATGAGTCAAATAGAGGATAGGTAATTGACCAAGATTATGCAGCAACCATGTGTTGGAGCTGGCATCTGAACCCAGACAGCCTGGCTCCAGATCTCATTCTCTAAGTCACTATTGTTTGAGTATGTGATAATCAGGATTGTATTCCCAGGCTTAGCACCATGACTACCCACTAAATGTCTGTGATACAGATAAAAAAGTAAATGAACAAAAGAATGAGTGGAGTAAGGAGGGGTAATGAATTCAAGCAGAGGCCTGAGGGGTAGAGCACTGGATTAGATGGTCTCTGTTTTAGTTTCCTAGGCTGCTCAAGCAAATACCATGAAATGATTCAGCTTAAACAACAGGAAATTTATTCATTCACAGGATTAAGGCTGGGAAAATGCCTGAATCAAGGCACCATCAAGATGATGCTTTATCCCCGAAGACTGTGGTGGTCTGGGGCTGGCTGCCAGTGATCCGTGTTCCTCTGTCACATGGCAAGGCACATGGCCGCATCTCCTGGTCTCTTCCTTCTCTTTTGGGTTCCCTTTCAGCTTCTTGCTTCATGTAGCTTTCTCTCTCCATCTGTCTGAATTTCATTCCACTTACAAAGGACTCCAGTAATAATATTAAGACCCATTCTGATTGAGGTGGGCCACACCTTAACTAAAGTAGCCTCATTCAAAAGGTCCTACTTACAATGAGTTCACACCCACAGGAATGGATTAAATTTAAGAACATGTTTTTCTGGGGTACATATAGCTTCAAGCCACCACAGTCTCCAAATTTCCTTCCAACTTTGTATTTTTTTCTCTTTAAGCAAATGAGACACTGTAGGTTTTTAAGCAGGAAAGTGAACCTGTCATTCTTGTCCTTGCGGGCAAATAGCTCTGGCAGTGATGTGTAAGGTGAATTGAAGAGGAGCACAAATATTTGACCTACAGGTTTACCAACTCAATTCACTAGTGTCTGTGGGATTGGGAAGGACAGAAGTTCTCCCCCATTACCACAAGACAATCACTCTTTAATTTTTAGGCTAAATTTGAGTTGAGGTCAGTCCTTCCAACCCCAGTTCCCTTCTAGGCTCAGGAATAGAAATGAGGCCACACAGTAAATCATGGTGTGATGCAAAGAGCCTTAGACTTGGAATCCAAAGTGAGTTTGAATCTTGTCTGTACTAGGAACCTCAGTTTCCTCATCTGGAAAATAGGACCAGTAAATTCCTGCTCAACCTATTTCCAGCTTCCTTGTGGGTATGAAATGATGCAATGGATGTTAAAGCATGGTAAACATGCTTTGAAAACATAAAGCTCAGTCTGTGGGGAAGGACTGTGTGCATTAGGTAGCAGAGGTAATCAGCTGCGTTTCCTCCCCTTCCGCCCCCCTCCCTGGGTTTTCCAAGAAAGATTGGGTGGAGGAATGCAAAAGAAAGGGCCACATTAGGAAGAAGGAGCAATTCCCCAGAATCATAAATTTTATCTCAAGACCTTAATAGACTGTAAAATTGTTATCTGAAGCCTGGAAGTGATTTATTGAAAAATAAGAACTCCACCTCCACTGCAGAAGGCATCCTTAAAGATCTTATATATGATTTCATAAAGCTGCGTGGCACCTTTTCAATTCCTTCACTGGGCCTAGTGGGCCCAGAGCCCAGCGTGTTGATGAAGTGAAGACGTAGCTGAGGCATAGAAGGAGAAAAATCCAATTACTCTTGCCCTGGGATAAAGGAATTCTGGGGATTTGAAATCATTGGAGTATAATTGGAATTCTAATAAAATGAGTTTTGTTTTTGGGGCGTGGAGTAGGCATGGAGGTGGTATGTGCCAATGGCTCCATACACTTTGTCGTCAGGCCAGTATTCTGCTGTCTGGAATTTTCCACAGCACAGGTTTGTTTGTGACCAGATGGAAGCAAAATTGGTAAAGAAGTTTGAAAGCTCCAAGGTCTCTTGGAGAAACAGGACCCTCACTGAGGGTTACCAAAATCCTGGCCAGGGCTCAGTGTCCCTGGCCTCCACATTTACCCTTAAAACTGAGAATCTTTGAATGCAAGGTCGGAAAGGAACCTTAGTGGTCATATAATCTCATGAAATGAAAGTGAGGTCCAGAGAAGAGAAAGGCTGCCTCAAGGCCATGTAACCAGGAATAGAACAAGGAATCTTACAGCCCAAAACTTAGAAGGCATCAGCCTCAAATACCCCTTTTCACAGAAATCACTACATAATATCAGACAAATGATTTCCTGGTCTCTGTTTTGATACATATGGCAACAGAGAGCTCACCACCTCATGAGACTGTCCATTGCATTGTCAGACAGTCTTACTGTTGGGAAAGTTCTTTGTATAAAGCCAAAAACATCTCTATATAACATTCAATGGGAAGTGTGGCATGGTGGAAAGAAGTGGGGTCCCCCAATTTTTTTTTTTTTGGACCAGAGTTCAGGGAGCCAACAACATGTATGGAGTATCTACTGTGGGCCTTGGGGATACTGCATTAGACCTTGGGAATACACTGGGGACCGCTGGGTGGAGGCTTGTACTGAGTCAGGTCCCTTGGTTGGGATGCAGGAGTTGGCAGTGAAAGTCCTAAGCACCCTTGACAACTGCTGGGCCCCTTTCTCCCACCACGCTCCAGCACAAATACATTGGAAAGCTCAGTTTAACAGAGGGATGAAGTGATGGAAGAAACAAGCTTAAGACATCTCCCAGATTAAATTTTGGGTTCTACTGAAAGGTCATTTCCTGTAGATTATGGTTTGCTGAATACCTTCTCTTTCCCCTGGGGGCTCACTGACTTGGCACAAATCATTTCACATCTGTGAGACCCATTTTTCTCATCTGTGCAAGGGGGATTATGACAGTAAATACTTCCTAGGAGTGTTGTGAGAATTCATTGAGAACTCATAAACATTTAGCATCAAACTGACCAAATGTTCAGTGGATGTTATTATTTTTATTAACATCTGCAAAATGGGGAAACTTAAATTGGGGGTATTAAATGAGATACTTTATGAAAAGAACTGAGGAGAGGCTTCACATAGAGGAGGTTATTGATAAATGTTTCCTTTCTTAGCATTATCTATTTTTTCTTGTGATTATCTCTGTGTGAATCTCATCTCCCCTATTAAACGTTAAGCTTCTTGAAGACAGGGTCTGTGCCTAGTTCATCTCTGTATTCCTCATAGGACTTGGCTTATAGTGGGTCTTTATGTGTGTTAAATGTCCCACCTCTTTGCATAAGGCCACGTTCAATGCAGCACAGTTCAGCAGCCCTGCTGCGAATTCTGCTTTCTTGTTGCACCCACAGCAACTGCTCAAAATTCCCTTTCCTCTCCTTCTCAATTTTCCATTACTTTTATCTCTCCAGAGCCTCTCACTTGTCAAAATTTCTAAATACTGCAATTTGAGTATTATGTTGTTTTCTTTCTTTCTTGCCCTGCTCCCACTTTTCATTATAATGTAAATGAGTAGCCTTTCTAGTTTCTCTTTTAGTTACTCTTCTGCTTCCCCATTAACCAGAATTTTTACCTACATATTCATTCACTCAATAAATACTTTGACAGACACTGCTTTGGGCACTAGGGAGAGAGCAGTGGACAAGGCAGACAAAGTCACTGCTCTTAGTGGTACTTTATTGTGTGTGGGGGGAGAAATTTTGTAAATAAAAATAAATGAATAATATAAATAAAGAATATTATATCTGTTGTGAAGTAAGATGATATTAACTTGGGTCAAAGGACAACTCTAGATAGATTGTTCAGGGAAGGCTTGTATTAGGTATGAATTGAGTTGAGATTTGACTGATATAAATTTTATCATGTAAAGATCTGGGAGAAGAACATTCTAGGTATGCTGGTTTGAGTATTTTGTGGACCCCAGAAAATTATGTTCTTAAGCTTCATTCCTGTTCATGTAAACCTATTTTTTGTGGGACCTTTAGATTAGATTCAGTTAAGGGCCCTTTTGATTAGACCACTTTGTTTAGATTACTCCAGTTAAGGACATTTCATTAGATTGAGGAATCCCGGGTGGGTCTTAATCCTTTACTGGAGTCCTATATAAATGGAGGAGAGGGAAGAGGAAAAGCTGCCATTTTACCCTGTCATGTGAGAGAGGATGCCTGGATTGCCTGTAGCTGCAGAAAGACAGAGAAACCCACAGAGAGAAGCCACAGAGAGAGGAGCCCAAAGCAGAACTACCTACAGGCCCAGAATAGAGGGGAGAGATGAGCAGGCTGCCATTATGCCCTGCCATATGCTTAATTGCCCACAGATGAGGTCCAAGAGAAAGCCTCTTTAGATGATGCCGCCATGTGCCTTATCGCCCACAGGTGCAACTTGGTGAGACAGCATCTCTTGATGATGCCTTGATTTGGAACTGTAAGCTTCTACCCTAATAAATTCCTATTATAAAAACCAACCTACTTCTGGTATTTTGCATTGGCAGCCTTCTACAAACCAAAACACCAGGCAAATGGAAGATACTGAAAAACAAGTGTGAAGATCCTGAGGTAGGAATGAGCCTTTGTTAGGATAGTGGTTCTCAAACTTGAGCATGTATCAGAATCACCTGGAAGGCTTGTTGAAGCAGAGATGGCTGGCCCTAGCCTAAGTTTATGCTCTAGGGCAGGGCTGGAAAATTTGAATGTCTAGCCAGTTTCAGGTGATGCTGGTTCCAGGACCACACTTTGAGAACCACCACGTTAGAGAACCAGATGGAGGGTCAGTGGGGTTGGAGCTGACTGAATAAGCTAGTAGTAGGGAAAGGGGACTGAGAAGAGGAGGTCAGATAATATAAGGATTTGTTAGACAGTAACTAGTTTGGATTTTCTTTGAAGGGAAGCCATAGGTTTTTGGAAAGATTATTTTCAGGAAACTGACTTGATTTTTAAAACATTACTTTGGCTACTTTGTGGAAAGTGGATTTCAGGGGACATGAGTGGAAGGAGGATGTTGCAGCATAATAGGTAAGAAATGACAGGGCCTTGGACCAGGATGGTTGCAGGGCAGATGTTGGAGATAGAGCTGGCTGGGCTGGAAATGGAACGGGGTTTCTCAGTCTTGGCACTATTCACAATTTGGGTCAAATAATTCTTTGTTGTCGGGGCCATCCTGTGCATTTTAGAACATTAAGCAGCAGCATCCCTGCCATCTGCCCACTAGACACCAGTAGCGTCTCCTCCCAGTTGCGGCATCCAGTGTTTCCAGACATTGCCAAATCCCCAGCGAGGTAAAATTACCCCTGGTTGAGAACCACTGCTGTGGAGGAGTCATTCATCTTTCATTTATTCAACAAATATCCACGGATCACCTACCATGTGCTGGAACTGTAGTAGGTTCGGGATTTCTGTGAACAAGAGACAAAGCCCTATCCTTATGGACTTCGCATTTCTAGCAGACAATAAACTAATGAACAAGTAAATAGATTGCATTCAGGTGGTGATTAAGTCCTATAGATAAAAGCCAAGCAGGGGAAGGGGGTGGGGGCTCCAGGTTGCAAGTGTGGGGAGTGGTTGAAGGCCTCAGGGACTCAGTGGTGTCTGAGCGCTAACCATTATCTCAGATGCACCGCACAAAAATCTAACAAAGACAGAAGCCTTTCTGGAGGGTGGAAGTCGACTGCCGAAAGACAAAATTCTCCTTAGCAGGTAGGGGATATGGGTGGACAGAGGAGGGGGAAGGGGAAGAGTAGGAACACTTACATATTAATACTTTTATCTTAAAGACATGAATGAATTATTTGAAGACCAGAAATGTACACTAACACTAGGATAAAATGTCACCTTTTTCTTTGCTACAATCAGGGGTAGAAAATATTAGCACAAGTACCATTTATCAGGCCTGTGACATATATTCTCTATGTCCCATCATATAGGTATTATTTGATATTTTTTGCCTGTTCATTTGTTTATTGCTTTTCTGTCTCCACTAGAAATGCAAACTCCATGAGGCTAGAGGTTTGGTCCCTTGTTCACAGACATATACTGAACCTGTTACAGTTCCAGCACTTAGAAGGTGATTGATGGATATTTGTTGAATAAATGAAATATGAATAAATCTTCAGCGGAAGATCTCAACCAGGGGAGATTTTGAGCTAATCCCCCTGGGGGGAGGGGGCATTTGACAGTGTCTGAAACATTTTTGGATGTCACAACTGAGAGGAGGTGCTACTGGTCTCTAGTAGGTAGAGGCCAGTAACTGCTGAATGTTCTACAAAGCACAGGACAGCCCCCCAAAACAAAGAATTATCAGGCCCCAAATATCAGTAGTGCCAAGTCTGAGAAATCCTGTTTCAGTTTTCAGTCCAAGTCCAACCAGCTCTACCTCCAGCTGAGAAAATGGGCACAGAGAAGCCAAGAAACTTGTTCAAGTTTGCACAGCCGGTAAAGGGCAGGGTCAAGCTTCCTACTTCCAAACCCATAGCTCTTTCATTAAACCCCACCACTAAGAATACTATTCTGCAGCTTCATCAGGGTGGGAGAGAGAGGTCTGAGAATGATTGTTGTGGGGGGAGGGATGCTAGCATCTTTCTTTCATAATTATCTTAGAGCAGAGAGTCAGAGGGAATCAGAGAAGGTGCCAGAGGAGCTGACCTCACAGGCCACGTCTCCTGAAGAGCCCGGGACCAATGGGCCATTGTTGTTGGTGGCATAGATTTCTAGTGCAATTATCCCGTCCTCCTCTTACAACTCTCTCAGAAGTTCCTTCCGTGATCATTAAAACCGGCTCTGGGCTGCCGCTTTGAAAGCGGCCAGAACCGCCCAGGGCTGGATCCTGTTCTCGTTAAGCAGGGACAGGTTTCTAGGGACTTCAACAGGATTTCTGCCTCGTTACAAATTGAGGGAGATGCGACCAGGCCGTGCCAATTACAGGTGGGTGCCTCTCAAAGGAGGTTGTTCTTTTTCTTTTGCTCTTAGAGATTTTAAGATTTCCGGCTCTATTTAAACTCAAAGGCAATCCTGTGCCTCATCTGCTCTGTCGCAGGCCCGCAGGTCACAAAAGCGGGAACTGAGAGGGAGAAAGGAGGGAGCAGGCATCTGGGAGAGGAGGCACGTGGGGCTCTGCGGTCTTGGCTTTGTAGTCCTGCTCTGCCGTGACCTTAAGCAAGCCACTTCAACGTTCTATGCCTTGTGTTTATTTGTCTCAAAAAA
>JAQZBX010042524.1:0-21977 GCA_029593785.1 Cabassous unicinctus
TTTATTGGTCAGAAAAGAGTGAAATGAAAATTATAGAAACCTGGAGCATGAAGAGTTCATAATACTGAGTGATATACTTATCATTACTTTCTTATTTTATACAAAAGGACCACTACCTTTTGGAAGTCGTGAAGACAATGGAGTCTTACACATGAATCCTTCTCCCAGTCCTGCTGAGTCTCTCTGCTTACATCAGGCATAGCCAGGCAGGGAATCCATGGCCTGAGGCCCATACCCTTAATGTGAAGGTGGAAGTCAGCACAATCCTATTACATATATTCTTAGGGTGTGAAAATCATTTTTCTAGAGTTTAAAATCAGATTCCTTAAACCTGCAAATCACACAAGTGCTGCACTAACCTACCACTGTCTTCTGGTTGTGGTTAGAGCCACATTGCGGGGTGGCTTTGGAGATAACTGAGCAGGTGCTGTGTGGAATGCAAATCTCACTCCTGTACAAGGACCTGCCTTGCAAGTGTAGTGGATCTGGGAGAAGGTGAGATACAGAATGGTTACTGATAAGCAGTGCAACATTGTCTCTTTTCTTTCTAAATCTTAGAACCATAGATTGACACTTAGGTAAAGAATGCAGATGAGCTTCTAACAGTGAGGTTTATATTCAGTGTGCTGCACAGAGCGGGGAAATGTGCTAACGACCTTCTTGGGTTAGATATCCTCATATTGGCCAATGTGAAAATAAAAATTGTTGGTTTGCCTTGCTCTCTATTGGTGTCTGTGGTTCTTAGAAATAAGTAGGCAACACATACAGAACTTAGAGACCAGAAGCTGATGTGAGGAATTTTGAAATAGCATATTTAAAATAGGTAATGTGGGGAGTGGAAGTGGCTCAAGCAGTTGAGTGCCTGCTTCCCACATCGGTGTACCTGGGTTCAGTTTACAGTGCCTCCTAAAAAAACAATAAAAAACAACAAGCAAACGAAGAATAAACTAACTGAGGCGATCCGATGTGGCTCAGCAATTGAGCACTGTCCTCACACATACAAGGTCGCAGGTTCAATCTCTGGCCCCGGTACAAACAAACAAAAGACCCAAACAAAACAAAACAAACAAAAAAACAAATTACATGGTAATCATTGAACAATTTCAATGAAGTACATGATTCCAATGCCTACCTTATGTTTAGGACTGTTCTACGAAGAAGGTATAGGAAAGTGAAGCACACACACAAAAAGCATTAATCAAAAATAAGCAAACAAAAATAAAAAAAAGAGAAAGAAACAATCAAAACCATCCATATAACAACAACAAAAACAAAAGAAAACAAACAAACAAAATGCATGGTAATCATTGAACAGTTTGAATGAACAGTGTGGATTCCAATGCCTACCTTACGTTTGGGACTGTTTTAGGAAGAAAACATAGGACAGTGAAGCACACAAAGTCATGCTTGATGGGAATTACAATGAACAGACAATTTCCTACATTCTTTACTTGCTTGCCAAAGTGCCTCAAAAGCACTTGGTCAACAACAAAGAAAAATGGTCCTTTCTAGACCCAGAGTATCCCATACCTTTTATGTGTACAGGATATACTGGCTTCCTTAATAGTGTGATAATTGGAGTTCAAAAGATGGATTTCAAGGTTAAAAGCATCTTTGACTAGCCTTTTATTATGGAGAATTTCTAACACAGACAAAGAAAATAATATTGTACAATACACCCCAAAAACTCAGTTTAAAGAAAATCTAATCAATGCCAAACTTGTTTCATCTATATCACCTCCCATATGATTATGTATAAATTAATAGACTTTATTTTTCAGAGCAGTGTGAGGTTCTCAGAAAAATTGTGCAGAAAATACAGAAAGATCCCATAAACCACCTCTTCATCTCCACAGTTTCCCCCATTATTAATATCTTACAATAGACTTATAAGATTGTTACATTGGATGAACTAATATTCATATGTTAACTCAAGTCCATTGTTTACATGAGGATTCATTATTTGTGATGTAGTTTTATGAGATTTTAAAAAAGCACAATGTCATGCATCTGTCACTACACTATCATGCAAAACAGATTCAATATCCCTCAAATCCCCTCTCCTCCACCCATTCACCCTCCCTTGAGCTTGATGCAACCACTGAACTTTTGTATTGACTCTATGGTTTTGTCATTTCTGCAGTGTCATATACTTGAAATAATACAATCTTTATGCTTTTCAGTCTCTCTGCTCTCACTTAAAAATAAGTGCTTTTAAGGTTCCTCCATGTCAGCTCTTGGCTTGATAGCTAATTTCTTTTACTCACTTGCTGATGTACCATGGTTTGTTTGGATGTACCATGGTTTGTTTAATCACTCATTTGTTGAAGGAAACCTTTGTGTGTGAATTCCACACATGTATATGATTGTTTTCTAATTTCACAACTTTTCTAGTAAAAATATATTAAAAATGCAAAATAAAACTAAAGTATGTACTAACACATAACCCTATGACTATTAAATGTACACAGCTGGAGGGTTTAAACACCCAAAACACAACTTATTTTAACCAGATACACTATCTGTTAAATAACTAATGTTCTTTGTAAATTGAAAGGTCATTCTTCATTGTTATATTCATTCATCATAGTTCCTGTTTTGATTCAAAATTCAATTTAGTCTTTCTGGGCTGGCTACAGCCAATAGTCAAAACAGGCTCAGCTAGCCAATCTCACTGAAGAGAAACCACTCTCTACCCTCTGCCAGACCCTTCCTCCTCCCTAGGAGGAGGACCTCCTTTTCCCTCTCAGTTGGCTGCAGTGAGCCAGGTGTTTTACTGAAGTTATTTGCCTTGAGGGTGTGGGTTATGTGCTACTCCCAGTCACAGGGGAGTGTAAGTCAGGATTTTCATTTTGGCCTCTTCTCCTCTCTGCCCCTCTCCCTCCTGGATGATTCACAGCTCTTTCTTGGTCTGGAGATCCCCAAAGCAGCGCTCTTGGACAGCTTTTTGCCCTTCTTCCATTGTTTTTTGAGAGAGTTGAGCCCTGCCTATATACTCTGATGCCACCTTCCTGGAATTCCTCTTAATGAACTCTTTCAGCTTCTGTTTATCTGTGAATATCTTAAACTCTCCCTCATTTTTAAAGAATTCCACTGGTTTTAGAATTCTCAGCTTGCAGTTTTTCTCTTTCAATGTCTTAAATACATCATATCACTGCCTTCTCTTACTCCATGGTTTCTGATGAGAAATAAACACTTATTCTTATTGGACATCCCTTGTATGTGATGGATCACTTTTCTCTCCTGTCTTTATCTTTGAATTCTGTCTTTATCTTTGGCATTTGACATTCTGATTATGATGTGTCTTGGAGTAAGTCTGTTTAGATTTATTTGGATTGGAGTACGTTGCTCCTTTTGGACATGGAATCTGTTTCTTTCAAAAGAGTTGGGAACTTTTCAACTATTATTTTCTCAAATATTCTTTCTGCACCCCTTTCCTTCTCTTCTCCTTCTGGGACAACCATGATGCATATGCTTGTGCACCTCATGCTGATATTCATTTCCCTGAGACCCTGCTGAATTTTTTCCATTCTTCCTCTATCTGTTCTTCTGTTTGTTCCAGTTTGGAAGCCCTGTCTTCTAGCTTACTTAGCCTTTCTTTTGCCTTTTCTAAGCTGCTGTTGTAAGCCTCCCAATGTATTTTTTTTGAAGGCTTTTATCCAGCCTTGTGTCATTTCATGTACTGTTTTTATGAAACAATATATAGTTCTGAGTCTTTCTCAGCTTGAAATAGAATAGAAGCCTTGGGAGCAGAGGCATACAAATGAGCTGGAAGGTCAAGAAGGAACAGGAGGGAGTTAGAGAGCTCATTTTGGGCTGGTGTGCTGGGCTCCCCCTTGATGTATTTTTAATTTCATTTATTGTGTCTTTCACTCACAGAAGATTCACTATTTTTTCACGTTTTCAAATTATTTTTATGCTCACCCAGTTATTTTTAATATCCTTAATCTCTTTATCCATCTCAGTGAATTTATTAAGAGGATTTGCTTAAACATCTTTGATTCATTGTTTCAAATCTCTGTCTCACCTGTAGGTTTAATTTGTTCCTTTGACTGGGCCATGTCTTCTTGTTTCATAAAATGACTTGTTACTTTTTTGTTTGTGTCTTACCTTATGATTTTCTTGAGGTGTTTATTCTGTGGCTCAGTTTTTCTCTCTTGCCTAGGGCTTTCTTGATTGGCTTTGTGGTAAAGCTCCTCTTTGAAGTTTGGTTCAAATTGTTTTAGACCTTTATAACAGCTCGTGATTTAAAAATCAGACTTTTTTTTAGCTCTTATACATCTGATTCTTGCCCTGAATACATAGCACAATTTTTTTTTAAGATTGCACTATTTGTACCTTTTATTTAAATCACATAAGAAAGTGTGCCTCCTCCAGGAATGTTAATCTGTTTTGTTTTAATTATTTGTCTCTTTGTGTTTCTAACACTCCTTTAATTTTCCCTATCTGCTTTTCATTTGGAGGGTTAATTTTGGTAGTGTGGTCTCTCCCAGAGACAACTTCCCAAGTCGGTTTTCCCAGTGAAAATACACCCAGGGACCCTCGAAGTGTGTGCAGATAGTTTTCAATGCACCCTCCAAAGACCTAATGGCTGCCCTAACTTCTCTTTGATGATTTCCCAAATTTCCACTTTCCTGAGAGCAAATGGTGCTCTTCAGTCAGATGTTCCAGACAGCCCTAAGATCACTATCTTAGCTTGGCCCCTGTTGTGGGTGTGGTTGAGACTGAGGCTGCCAGCTGCACCAGGGTGGGATGAAACTGTTGCACAGACTCCAACCATGGGCTCTGTATTCTCTAATTAACCATCATGATCAGTGCTGGGCCTTGCCCTCCCTTCTTTGGGAGAGGTGCTGCCCATCAATCAGAGTTTCCCTGCTGCTTCAAAAATGCACTGTGTCTCTAAATTGGTCCCATTACCTCTGTGTTGGAGGTGGGGTTGAAACTCAGGCTGCTGATTTCTTTCTGGCTGGGTGAGTTGGAATATTTCTCCTATGCCTGGAGAATTTACTGTGTCTTTAAATCAGCCCTGCTTCTTCCCTTACTTAGGGTGGAGTTGGAGCTGAGGCTGCTGTTACTTTCTGAAGTTGGCATGCTGAAACTCTCCATGCTGCCTTGAGAAAGTGATTAAACTGCACTAAACCTCCTCCCCTGATGGAGGCAGGGTTAGAACAAGGCTGCCAAGGCTTTCTGAGGTAGGTGGGTTGAAACTGATTGCTACTGTTCTGGGAAGTCACTTCATCTCCCAGTCAGCACACCAGTTAACACCCAGGCATGCTGAATGTGATCTCTACTGTCCTGGGATGTCACTGTCCCTCAACTGGCCACCCTTCCCTCCAGGCCAGGGGCAGAGTTCTGAGCAATGACTGCTGGCAGCTATCTGACCTGGTTAAGTAAAACTGGTCCATACCATCTGAAGAAGCTAGCATTTTTCCATCAACCTTATTTCCACTTCTGCCAGTGGTGGAGTTAGAAGAAAGGCTGCAGGCTTCTTTCTGGCTTGGGCAGGTTTAAACGTTAGCTGTGCTCAGACTTGAAATTCAGCTAGCTTAATTTGTTAACTAGTAACCATAGTTGGTGCTGCCTATGTCCTCCTGCCCTGCTTTTGGGCAAGGAGGATTTTATTTCCAGCCAGAGAGTAGCTTCTGAGATGGCTCACCTTGCCAATGGGGGTTATGCACCAGCCTCTGCAGCATGGAGGAATCTACTGAGCAAAACGAAGAATTAGAAAATTTAAAAAGGAAACACATAAAACATGGAATCAAAAACACAGTAACTGGTATGAAAAATTCACTAGCAGGGTCCAAATGCAGATTTGAATAGGCAGAACAGAGAATTAGTGAACGTGAAGATAGAATAATATAAAGTATTCATTCTGAGAAGCAGAGAAGACATGAAATCTGAGATGTGAGCAGACCATAAGGGCCTTGTTGGACACCATGAAGTATACCAACACACACATTATGGTAGTCTCAGACAGAAAAAAGAGAAAAAGAACAGGGCAGAAACGGAATTTGAAGATGTAATGGGCAAAAACTTACAAAATTTAACCAAAAACAAGGATATAGAGATCCGAGAAGCTTTATTCGGAGTGTGTTGACTCAGTGAGATCCACAGTAAGGCACATTCCAATCCAACTGTCAAAGCCAATGACAAAGAGAAAATTGTGAATTCATAAGAGAGAAGTAAATTATCATGTACAAGGGATCCCAATAAGAATAATTTAAAATCTTGCTTCAGAAACCATGCAAGTCAGAAAGGAGACGAATGACATGTAAAATGCTGAAGAGGGAAAAAAACAACCAAGAATTTTATATTTGGCAAAAAATGAGGGACAAGTCAAGATATTATCAGAGAAACAAAATCTGAGAGAATTTGTTACCTCTAATCCTGTCCTATAAGAAATGCTAAAGGGAGTTCTTTAGGAAGAAAAGAAAGGACACTAGACAATAACTTGAGGCTGTATGAAGAAATAAAGTTACATGATAAGGGTAATGAAATAGGTAAATATAAATGCCAGTATTATCATATTCTTGGTTAGTAATTCTGCTTTTTATTTCATACATAATATAAAGTAAAAATGAATTAAAGTAATATTTCTATGTTTTTGGCCTGGCAAAATATTATGTGATTTGTGACAAAAGTAATGTAAAGAATGGGTATAGAGGGTGTATTAGTCAGCCAAAGGGGTGCTGATGCAAAATACCAGAAATGTGTTGGTTTTATAAAGGGTATTTATTTGGGGTAGAAGCTTACAATTACCAGGCCGTAAAGCCTTCTCTCACCAAAATCTGTTGCCATGTGTTGGAGCAAGATGGCTGCTGGTCTCTGCAAGGGTTCAACCTTCCTCTTCCTCTTAAGGTCCCGTGGTCCCTCAGCTGTAGGCTGGGATAAGTCTGGTCTCTCTCCTGGGACTCATTCTTCTCCAGGCTCAGCTACTCTGTTCTCTCCACAATGTCAGCTGTAGACTATCAGTCTCTCTCTCTTCCCAGGGCCTCTGCCATGTCTATGGAACCGTTTCTATTCCTCTGTGTTCTTCTCCTGTGTGTTTACTTCCTGCGGTTCCAGCATCCAAAAACTCCAACTAAATCCTCTGCTGTGTTGTTTTCTCTGTGAGTCCTCGCCCAATGTCCTACTGATATGGCCCAATGAAAACCTTAATCGTTATTTAAACAAGTAAAAGTGAAACTTCTGAATCCAATACAATCTAATATGCCCAGAGGAACAGACCAGTTTACAAACACAGTTCAATATCTATTTTTGGAATTTAAAAACAATGCCAGACTGCTACAGAGGGTTATATGAACAGTGATTGCAAATGCTATTGAAGTTAAGTTGTTATTATTTCAAATGAGATAGCTATAGATTTGTTAAATATAAATCCAATTTCATCACAAAAAAAACTTAAAGAACTTACAAAAAGACATAATAAGGGAAACAATCTATTTCATTACAAAAGATCGACTATATCCAAAGGAAGGCAACAATTAGCAAAATGAAGAACAAAAAATGTATAAGATGCACAAAATCAAAGGGCAAATGACTGAAGTAAGACCTGCTTTATCAGTGTAACAGGATTAAATTCTCCAATCAAAAAACAAGTTTTGGCAGAACAGATAAAAAAATCCTGATCCAACTAAAAGAAACAAATAGGTAGACAATTTTACAATAATAGTTGGAGATTTCAATAGTGCATTTTCAATAATGGACCATAAATCTGGACAGATCATTAAGGAAACAGAGGACTTTAACAATACTATAAGACCTAACACACCTATAGAGAACACTCCAACCAAAAATAGCAAAATATGCTTTCTTATCAGTGCACGTGCATCATTCTATAAGATAGGCCAAATGTTAAGGCACAAAACAAGTTTCAATTTAAAATAAAGTTGAAATCATGCAACACATTTTCACCAACCACAATGGAATGGGATTAGAAATCAACACAGAAAGAAAATAAGAAAATTCACAAATATATTGAATTTAAAAACAGTTTTAAACAACGAATACTTAAAAGAAGGAAACCTAAAGGAAATGAGGAAATACTTTGATGCAAATGAAAACCTAATATACCAAAACTTATGGGATGCAGCATAAAAAGTGATTAGAGGGTAATTTTTAGCTATAAATGCTTATGTTAAAAAAGAAGAAAAGCATAAAATAAATATATAGACCCAGGGAACAGAAATGAGAGTTTAGAAATAAACCCCTACTTCTATGGACAATTCATTTTTTACCATTTAAAAAATGTATTGAGGTATATCATTCATAGATAAACATACATAAACAATAAGTGCATAGTAAAAGTTGTGAATGTACAAAACAAACATGCATAACATCATACAGGGCTCTCATACTTCACCCTATCACTAATACTTTGCATTGTTGTGAAATCTTTTTAACAAATGATGAAAGAGCATCCTCAAAATATTACTACAAGGGTTCTAAGTTAATTAATTGGAGAGAGAATTATCTCTTCAAAAAAATGTGTTGGAAAAGCTAGGTATCCACATGCAAAGGAATGAAATTGGATCTTTATTTCACATCATATATAAGAATTAACTCAAACGATCAAGGATCTGAAACAGAAGAGTCAAAACCTAAAACTCCAAGAATAAAACAAAGGAGGAATCTTCGTAACTTTGGCATTTGTTAGTGATTTCTTAGATATGACACCAAAAGCATGACCTAAAAAAGAAAATTTATAAAATGGACTATATCAAATTTTAAAACTATTGTGCATTAAATGGTACAAAAAATAGAAAAGGCAACTTACAGAATGGAAGAAAATAATTGCTATTCATATATCTGATAAGGGTTTGATATCCAGACTATATAAAGAATTTCTGCCACTCAGCAACAAAAATGCACATAGCTCAATTTCTAAATGTTCAAAAAAAATAGGTATTTGTACAAAGAAGATATACAAATGGGCAATAAGCACATGAGGAAAAGACACTCACCATCATTAGCCATAAAGGAAATACTAATCAAAACCACAATGAGATACCACTTTACATGTTTTTGGATGGCCATTATTTAAAAAAGAGAAATTAACAAGTGGTAGAGAGAATGCAGAGAAATAGTAAGCCATATGCAATGCTGGTGGCATTGTGAAAATGGTCCAGCCACTGTGGAAATCAGCTTGGAGGTTCCTCAGAAAGTCGAACATAGAATTACCGTATGTTCCAGTAATCCCAATACTTGTTATATAAGCAAAAGAATCCAAATAAATGCCACAAAAAGATATTTGTACACAAATGTTTATAGCAGCGTTGTTCACAATTGCTAAAAGATGTGGATCCTTTGGCAATTGTGAGCAACTAATAGATAAATTGTGTATTAGACACATAATGTAAAATTATTCAATCACAAAAAAGAGTGAAGTTTTGATACATGCTACAACATGGATGAACCTTGAAGTCATCATGTTGAGGGAAATAAGATAGATGCAAAAAGAGAGATATTGCATGATTACACTTATGTGGAACACTTATGATATGCAATTTTATAAAAGCAAATAGTAGATTATAGGTGACCAGGGGTGAGACGGGAACGGGAAGGGAATGTTTTTGCTTAATGGGTACAAAAATTCTGTTTCAGGTGATAAAAATTGGGTTAATGGATGTTGAAATTGGTAGCAAAATACTGGGAATGTAATACCACTGAATTTTATATTAAAATTTTTAAAGTGGGAAATGATTAGGTGCACCATGTTACCACTATAATAAATTTTTAAAAGAAGAAGAAATGACCTCAAATCAATAATCTAACTTCATACCTTGAGGAAACAGAGAATGAAGAGCAAATTATAAAGGTTGGAGCAAAGCTAAATGAGAAAGAGTATAGAAAAACAACAGAGAGAAGCAATGAAACCAATAGTTGACTATTTTAAATGATCAATAAAATTGTTAAACCTTTAGGAAGGCAGACAAAGAACAAAGGGAGAAGATGCAAACAATGAAAATCAGAAATGTAAGTGGGTATATTACTTTCATTTCTGATCTTGCAAAAATCAAAAGGAATGTAAGAGGATACTATGAACAATTATAAGCTACAATTCAGATAATCTAGAGGAGATGGGCAAATTCTTAGAAACACACAATTGCCTAAACTGGCTGAAGGAGAAATAGATCACAACAGACCTATAACAGGTGAAGAGATTGAATCAGTAATCAAAAAACCCCCAATGAAGAGAGTTCAAGTACCACATTTCTTCACTGATGAATTTTACCAAATATTCAAAGGAATTAACACCAATCCTTCTCAAACTCTTCAAAAAAATTGAAGAGGGAACACTTAACTTCACTAACTCCATCAATGAAGCTGTTATCTCCTGAATACCAAGGCCAGATAAAGCTATCACAAGAGAAAAAAATTACAGAACAATATTCTTTATGCATTTATGATTTTTATGCAAAAATCCTCACTAAAATACGAGCAAAGTAAATCCAAAGGCATATTTAAAGGATTATATACCATGACCAAGTGGGATTTATACAAGGAAGCAAGGGTAGTTCAACATATGAAAATCAGTCAATGTGTTATTTTGTAATACATCCCATTAATTAAATGAAAAGTAAAACAACAACAACAACAACAAAAAACCCCCAAAACACATGCTCTTGACAAAATTCAACAAGCAATTTCTTGATAAAAATACTCATAAAAATAAGAATAGAAGGCAATCTCCTCAAGATAATAAATGACATATATATATAAACCAACACAGATAACTTCATAATCAATGGTGAAAAACTGAAAGTTTCCCCCCAAAGATAAAAAATAAGTCAACGATGCCCACTTTCACCACTGCTATTCACCATAGTAGTGGAAGTTCTAGCTAGAGCAACTAGCAATAAAAAGAAATAAAAGATATCTGAATTGGGAAGAAAGAAGTAAAACTATCTCTCTTCATAGATAATATGATTTTATATATAGAAAATCGCAAAGAATCTGCAAGAAAGCTGCTAGAGTTAATAAATGTATTTACAACTCATTTTGATTCTTTTTTCTACAGTCATGCCTTAGGGTATATAGAGCAATTATTCCTTTGCTTGACTGAAAGCTTTGAAATCTTTTATTCTTCTGGAGGTTGTTCCCCTTATTATAGTCCATAAACTCAATGAAAGTATAAGGCAGGCAAACAATAGAGAAAACCAATAAAAATGAAAGTTGGCTCTTGGAAAATATCAATAGAACTGGTAAACCCCTATCGAGGCCAAGGTTTCTTTGCTTTCTTTTTTTTTTTTAAGTACTGGGGCTTGAACCTGGGACCTCATATGTGGGAAGCTGGTGCTTAACCTCTAAGCCATATCAGCTTCCCCAAGGCCAAGGTTTCTTAACCTTGTCACTTGACATTTTAGTCCAGATAACTATTTGTTATGGGGAGGGGAGCATGCTACAATATTTAGAAGCATTCCTGGCCTTCTAGATGGTACTAGATGGCCACTAGATGGCAGTGCCATATGTCTGCTGTGGGAAAATATTGCCCCCAATTCAGAATTATTGAGCTAGACTGAGCAAGAAAATTACCATTATTTGAAATCAAAGAGGGGACATCATGATAGATACTATAGACATAAAAAACCATTTTATGTCTATTGATGCCATAAGAAACTACTACAGACTTAGTGGTTTAAAACAAAATAAATTTATTGTCTTACAAATCTAGAGGCTAGAAGACTGACACACAGCTGTCACTGGGCTAAAATACAGTTGTCATCAGGGCTTTGATACTTTCTGGAAGCTCTAGGGGAGAAATCATTTCCATGCCTGGAAACAGCTTCTGGAAGCTACCCACATTCCCTGAGGAATCTTCAAAACCAGCAATGTTGCATTTCTTAGACTGTTCTTCATTAGTCACATTTCCCTTTGACTATCTAGCCTGTTTCCCTCTTCCACTTCTAAGTACCTTTATTATTACATTTGACCCACTTGGATAATCCAGGATTTCAATTTCAATTTCAATTTCAATTCCATAAGCAATTTAATTCCCTTTTGTCTTGCAACCTAGTATATTCACAGTTTTGAGAGATTAGGGAATCAGCATCTTTGAGGGCCATTATTCTGTCTACTAAAAGAGGACCACTATGAAATATTACAAATAAATATACGATGATTAGTTTGACAATTTAAATAAAATATAATATTTCTTGAGTGACTAAAATTATCAACATTTATTAAAAAAGAATTAGAACATCTGAGTAACCCCATATAAAATCATTGAATTCAATTAGCAATTAAAGCCCTATTTGCAAAAGAAACTCCAAGATAAGATAGCTTCACTGGTGAATTCTGTCAAACATTTAAGGAAGAAATGATACCTGTCCTTTGAAAGTTCTTTATTACAGAGTCCCACCTCCCAGCAAGGAGGCTCCTACTAGTTCCTGCTTTTTTCACAGTCACAGTTCCTTGACTTTGATAATAATACCTTGTCTTTTGCTCTTTCTTACCTAGGAATTTATGGCAGTTTGATATTATTGATGAATTCAGAAAAGAAATATTGATTATATTTGTAAACTAGTCTGCTCCTCTGAGCATGATACCCTTTGATTGTATTAAATTCAGAGGTTTCACTTTTACTTGATTAAATTAAGATTAGGGCTTTGATTTCACCATGTCAGTAATATGTGGAGTCCCCACCCCCTTGATGGGTGGACACTCATACAGAAAATGACACAGCAGAGTAGAGAGCTTAGTTTTGATGCTGGAGCCCCAGGGAGTGAGTCTAGCTGTTCCCCTGATAACTTACAGCTGGCCTTGTGGTGAGAGCAGATCAGATGAGCCAGAAAGCGATGAGCCCCAGGAAAAGAAATGAGCCTTATGCCAGCCTACAGCTGATTGGAAGAAGCTGGACCATGGAGCCTTGAGACAAAGAGGAAGCCTGAGCCCTCACAGAGACTGGCAGCCATCTTGCTCCAAGACGTGGCAAAAGACTTTGGTGAGGAAAGAAACTTATTCTTTATGGCCCTGTGACTGTAAGCTTCTACCCCAAATAAATAACCTTTATAAAAGCCAACATATTTCTGGTACTTTGCGTCAGTACCCCTTTGGCTGACTAATACAGAAATGATGGCAGCTTCTTGATGTTTCTAATTTCTTTGTTCCTCATAGACCCTTGATTGTCTTCACAATTCTTTTGTCACCTATATAATAACTTGCTTGTTGATGACCTAATATGGTTTTTTTCCCTCCCAAATCCTGACTAATGCAGAGGTTAAATGTTTAAAAACAGTATGTGAGAAATGGACTTGGTGGGTTCACCTGAAATAGCGGAGGCTCTGAGGAAGACAAGAGCTACCCTAAACAGCACTAGCCTGAAGAACAGTAATCCAGTTGTGAGTCCTAATTCATCACAGAAACCCCCACGATTTTTACTTATCTGATAGTATTGTCTTTCATCAAGTTAACTTTCCTGCCCATATCCTTACTGAAACAGATGTTAAATGTTTAAAAACAGTTGTGTGAGAAATGGAAAATGGGAGCCATGGGGAAAGACTTGAAGACAAACTTGGTGGGCTCACCTGACAAAGTGGAGGTGCTGAGGAAGTCAAGATCTACCTCAAACCACCACTATCCAGAAGAAGAGTGACCCAGTCCTGTGTCCTACTTCATCACACAGACTTCCATGATTTTCAGTTATATACTAATATTGCCATTCATCAAGTTCTTTCCCTCACAGAGCAATGATTCCCTCTAAAATTAAATCTCCAGCTTCTGGTTTATGTTCCTCCATCTTATTGAGGTCATTATTATTGCTTGCTATTCACCAAATAGCTCAAGTTCTCTGCTTTCTCAGCACATAATATAATTGAACTCCCTTGCTTCTTTGGGAGTATATGAATAATGGTGCCAAATGAGCTGTGAGTAGAAATGACATATGCCATTTTCTGGCTGGAAGGCTTAACTGTCAATACACAACCCTCCAGAACTGATTTTTACTTCTGACATTGTGACAAGTGACATATTAGTTGGTAGATTCTCCATCAGCCTGACTTTCTGAGGACTAGGAAGAGTAGAGCCCACATCTGGATCACAAGTGACTTGCAGAATAAGCAAATTTACAACATTGCTGATTCAAGCTGCTGAGTTTGGGAGTTGTGTGTTATTATACCATAACCTAGTCCATCCTGATGATAGAGCACTAATATATAGCCTAGGGCTTCTTCAAAGGAGAAATTAGGCAGTGTGATCTTCAGTCAAATCAGAAAATAATGGAAGGTCTCAATATACTCAGTAAAACATTGAAAAGAATGGATTAATGATGGAGACCTGTTTCTGATGACAGGTTTGGCACAGGTGTCAAGAGTGCCATATGTCTCTTTTGTTTTTCTATCTCTGGATAAATCAGGGTCAAGCTGCTTTAATACGTGGAACAAATGATCCCTAATTCTTCCAAATTCCTCTTACTGTCTTTTAGAATCAAACCCTCCATGCATGTCTCAGAGATAGAGAGGTTGGAAATATTGAGGTGAGCCTCCGTGTTTTCATTGCTATTATTCTGGACACTGTAGTTAGCAATTCAACATTCTTTTAGTGAATTTTAGTTTACTTGATAAAAACCATAGAGACTTCCATTTGAGGGAAGGAGATATAATACAGGCACAATTATTATTATTATTTTTAAAGATTTATTTTATTTATTTCTCTCCCCCGCCCATTGTTTGCACTTGCTGTTTGCTCTGTGACTGTTTGTTGTGTGCTTGTCTTCTTTTTTTAGGAGGCATCAGGAACCAAACCTGGGACCTCCCATGTGGGTGGGAAGTGCCCAATAGCTTGTGTCTCTCACTTTGTCTCCCTGTCGTGTCTCCTCGCTATGCCATCTCACCGGCGTCATCCTGCCACACCAGCTGGCTGCACCAGCCTGTCATGCCAGCATTCTGTCTTGTTCTTCCCATCTAGGAGGCACCGGACTGAACACTGGACCCCGCACGTGATGGGCGGGCACCCAACTGCCTAAGCCACCCCCACCCCCTATTATTATTTTTCAATTAGAGAAGTTTTAGGTTTACAGAACATTCTTGCATAAAATACAGAATTCTTATATACTGCCCAATTATTAATGTTTCATTTGTATTATTCATTTGTTATAATTGTTGAAAGCACAGTTTTATAATTATTGTATTATATATAGTCCTTGGTTTAAATCAGGGTTTATTGTTTGTGTAATGAATACATGGATTTAAAAAAAAAATAATTTTATTCCATATAAACAGCCCAGCATTTCCCTTTTTAGCCACATTCAGATATATATTTCAGTGCTGTTAATTATGCTCAGAATGTTGTGCTGCCATCACCACTTCCATTACCAAAATTTTTCCACCATTCCAAATAGGAACTCTGTATATTTTAAGCCTTATCTCTCTATTCTTTATCCCCAGTGTCCATCTCCTGGTTACCTATATTCTAGATTTTGACTCTATGAAATTTTTAGTTCTAATTATTTCATATTAGTGAGATCAAACCTTTGTCTTTTTGGGTCTGGCTTATTTAATGCAACATGTGTCTCCAGGGTTCGTCCATGTTGTCACATCTATCAGAACTTCATTCTTTTTTAGGGCTGAATAATATCTTACATTGTGTAAATACCACATTTTTATCCATTCATATTTTGATGGCTACTTGGATTGCTTCAATCTTTTTGCAATTGTTTGGAGCAATGCCACTATGAACATATGTGTGCAAATATCTGTATGAGTCCCTGCTTTCAATTCTTTTGGGTATATATCTGGAAGTGTGATTGCTGGCTCATATGGTCATTCTCTAGTTAACTTTCTGAGGAATTGCCAAAATGTCTTTTAAAGTGCCTGTGCCATTCTACATTGCCACCAGCAATGAATGACTGTGCTTATTTCTGCACATCCTCTTCAACATATATTTTCTGTTTTCTTTTTAATAGCAGCTGTTCTAATGGGTGTGAAATGGTATCTCATGGTTTTGGCTTGCATTTCCCTGATGGCTAATGATGCTGAGTACCTTTTCATGTGTTTTTGGCCATTGGAGTATCTTATTTTGAGAAGTTACTATTCAAATTGTTTGCCCATTGTTTTCTTAACAAATCAATTTTATCGATACATATTAATAAAGCCTAAATCCATACGAAGTGTACAATCAATGGTATTCAGTATAAACACACAATTGTGCATTCATCACTTCAATCATTTTTAGAGCATTTTCATTATTCCAGTAATAATAAAAATAAACAAAAAACAACCAAACAAAACTCTTCACCTCTCAATCTCTCTATGCTCCCTCTGCTGTACCTAGCTCCTATTCTGTTTCCTTTTATTGGTATTAACATTTTGTAAAAACAGTCTTACATAAGCAATATCATCCATATTTGTGTTTTACATGAAGTTTTACTATGTTATACAGCCCCACGCAACATATTTTAGTTTTCCTTCTAGTTATATACATATTCTTAGATTTTCCATTTCAATTATAGTCATTCCCATATAATAGCACTGGTAGGCCCAAACAGCATGATGTGTTCTCAACATTTCCATTCATTTCCAAAGAATACCCAATTTAGAGCAACTTGCCATTCCAAATAGATTTGACTATTGACTTTTCAATTTCTGCAAAAAAGGCTGCTGAGATTTTTAAGGGGATTGCATTGAACCTGTAAATTAGTTTGGGCAGAATTGACATCTTACCAATAATTTTGTCTTTCAATCCATGAACACAGAATGTCCTTCCACTTATTTAAGTCTTCTTAAGTTTCTTTTAGCAATGTTTTATAGTTTTCTGAAAATATATCCTTTATGTCTTTGGTTAAGTTTTTGCCTAAATATTTGATTGTTTTAGTCCCTATTCCAAATAGAATTTTTTTTCCTGATTTCCTCCTCAGAATGCACATTAATATTGTATAGAAAAGCTGTTCATTTTTGTGTATTAATCTTGTATCCATCCACTTTGCTGAACTTGTCTACTTATTCTGGTTGTTTTCTTGTAGTTTTCCAGGATTTTCTAGATATAAAATCATATCATCCATGAATAATGAAAGTTTTACTTCTTCATTTCCTCTTTGGGAGTCTTTTATTTCTTTATCTATTTAAATGCTCTAGCTAAACTTTGAGAACATTATTGGATAACAATAGTGACACTGGCTATCCTTGTCTTGTTCCTGATCTCAGGGGGAAATTTTTCAGTATTTCACTGTTGAGTACAATGCTAGCTGTATGTTTATCACATATGCACTTTACCAAATTGAGAAAGCTTCCTTGTATTCCTATCTTTTGAAATGTTATTTATCAAAAAAGGGTGCTGTATTTTGTCAAATGCCTTTTCTGCATCAATCAAGAGGGTCAAGTGATTTTTCTTCTTTAATTTATGAATGAGGTTTATTACAGTAACTGATTTTCTTGTGTTGATACAACCTTGCATACCTGGGATAAAACACCCTTGTCCTGGCGTATAATTCTTTTAATGTTCTTTTGGTTTCAGTTTGCAAGTATTTTGTTGAGTGTTTTGCATCTATATTCATTAGCGATATTGGTCTGTAATTTTCTTTTTTTGTAATATAATTATCTGGTTTTGGTATTAGGGTGATGTTGACTTCATAGAATGAGTTTGGTAGTGTTCTTTCCTGTTCAATTTTTTGGAAGAGCTTGGGCAAGATTGGTACTAGATTGTGTTTCAATGATTGTTAGAATTCACCTGTGAAGCCATCTTGTCCTGGACTTTTCATCTTTGGGAAGTTTTTTATGACTGTTTCAATCTCTTTATTTGTGATTGGCTCGTTGAGGTCTTCTATTTCTTCTAGGGTCAGTGTAGGTGGTACGTGTGTTTCTAGGAATTTGTTCATCTCGTCTACATTGTGTAGTTTTTCCATGCACAGCTGTTCATAGTATCCTCTTATGATCTCTCTTATTTCTCTGGAGTCAGTGGTAATGCCCACCCTCTCATTTCTGATTTTATTTATTTGTGTTTTCTCTCTTTTCATTGTCAGTCTAGCTATGGGTTGTGGATTTTGCTAATCTTTTCAAAGAACCACCTTTAATTTTGTTGATTATCTCTATTTTTTTTTTTTTTCCGTTTTCATGATTTCCTTTATTTCCGCTCTGATCTTTACTATTTCTTTCATTTGGCTTGGATTGGGATTAATTTGCTATTCTTTTCCTAGTTCCTCAAAATGCAGTTAGATCTTCAATTTTAGCTCTTATTTTTATTGTAAGCATTGAGGACTATAAATTTCCCTCTCAGCACTGCCTTTGTGGAGGCACATAAGTTTTGATATTTGTGTTCTTATATTCATTTTTCTCAAGATATTTGCTGAACTCCCTTGCAATTTCTTCTTATATATATCTCTCCTGCTCTTTGGGGTGCAATGCTCTATAGTAGTCTGTTAAGTCTAGCTCATTAATCATGTTATTCAAGCTCTCTTTTTATCTATCATCAGTCCAGATGTTCTTTCCAATACCAAGAGTGGTGTATTGGTCAACAAATGTCATTGCAGAGGCATCTATTTCTCCCTTCAGGTTTGCCAGTGTGTGCTTCATGTATCTTGGGGACACAGATTAGGTGCATAAATTTCTCCTTGATGAATTGCCCTTTTAATTAATATATAATGACCTTCATCCCTTATATCAGTTTTGCATTTAAAATCTATTTTTTCTAATATTAGTATCACTACTCTAGCTCTTTTTGGTTACTGTTTTCATGGACTATCTCTTTCCAAGCTTTTACTTATAAGCTGGTTGTGTCCTTAAATGGAGGTGAGTCCAATTAACTAGGAGTAGGTTTTACAAGTGTGCTGAAATTCAGGGCTTAACTGGTACATGGACAGGCCAAAGATTTAAGTCTCTGTGACATACATTTATCAAGTATAGTGCTAATTATAGGTTCAAATAAAAGGGGCAGAAGAGCCATGTTTAGGGAACTTATGAATGAGTCAACTCTGTTACACTGGGGAACATAAATTCCAAAGTAAGCCCACTGACATGGTGCTGAATTCATTAGCTCTGTGCCATGCTTATAATTTCTGGATATCTCTAGATCCCTCCAGAGTCCTGTTATTTGAAGCACTTTTACTGTGGCAGTCAATAAGATCCTGCTGAGACTTGCATAAGCATAACCTCTGGAATGACCTCCCCATTCACTTTGAAATCTTTTAGCCACAAAAATTCATTTGTGTTTACCATTTCCTCTTTTTGATCAAGGACTTTTCCTAGATGCATTGCTAGTTGGTGCTTGGTAATAATCCCTCAGGCCAGGGAAGCTCATCCCTTGGAGTCATGTCCCATGCTGGAAGGAATTTAGTGCCTTTATATGCTGAATTTGCCTTACAGAGAGGCCACATTTGAGCAACAAGGAGGCTTTCAGAAGGTAACCCTTAGGCAATATATAATATTAAGCTAAGTTTCAATTTCACAAGAAAAGATTCATAAGTACAATCATCAATATCAAGGGCCTGCCATAATGGTCTGTCTTCCTTCACCAGGCACTGCCCTTGTAATTTGGGGATTCTTGCTGTCCTATTAGAGAATGTAACAGAATTCCCCAGGATGGGAATTCAACATTCTTATGGTTATTGTGTGGATCTCCACCAACCGAGAAAATATACCATAAGCCCTTAAACATATTCATTTGCCTTAGAGGCATGGCCAAAGTGAACAGTTTCCCATGTTCCCCAAATCACTGACACCCCACACTAGTGATCCTCCCCTGCCACTGTTGTAACCCTTCTGTGATCCAAAACTGCTCCAAAAATGAAGACAACAAAATAACCAAATACAATTAATAAGAAAATGAAACAAAATTTAAAAAATAACCAATAAAATACAAAAAATTAAAAATATTTGAAATAATAAAACATTTAGACCTTGTGTCTTTGATCACTGTAAGAGCTGTTGTCTTGTATATGCAGTAACATTTTCTTCTATATATTCCACCAGTGTCTTATTTTTTTCTCTTTATTTTCACAGAATCTTTAGGATACAGAAAAGTCACATGGAAAATATAAGGGATTCCCATATACCCAATGCCTTTCCCCTTTCCCCATTTCCCCTCTCCCCTATTAATGACATTGTATATGCAGATGGTACATTTTTAAATTTTATGTACAAATATTGAAGCATTGTTACTAATCATGGTCAATGGTTTACATTATGGTTTACATTTTGGATCATATATTTTTATAGGTTTGATGAAATTTGAGATGACCTGTATCTGTTACTGCAAGATCATGATGAACAATTCTAATTCTCTGAAAATGTCCTACATTCTAGGAAAACTAACAAGAAGATGATGATAGAAATGGCCATCCCAAAGAACAGAGAGTGTCTGCAACTGCAAGCAAGATAGTTCCATCCATCTGCTCCATGGGATTTAAGCTCCCTCTCCATAAGAAGCAGAGTAAGCATCACCATCCCCAAATCCTCAAGATTGGGAAGAACAATGGAGTAAAGCAGACTTATTAATATGCAACTATGTAATTATTTTATTCTAGAAATGGATGAACTCTTGTCATTGATATAAAGACAGTTACCACCAGAGGTGTTGAGGGATGGGAGAGGGAAGAATAGGTTTAATATGGGGGCATTTTCAGGGCATTGGTATTGTCCTGAATGACATTGCAATGACAGATACAGGTCATTATATATTTTGTCATAACCTTCAAAATTGTGTGGGACAGAGTGTAAACTATAAGGTAAACTATATTCCATGGTTAGTAGCAATGCTTCAAAATGTAGGCATTAATTGTAACAAATATACCACACTAATGAAGGATGTTGTTAATGTGGGAAATTGTGGGAAGTGGTAGGAGTGGGGCATATGAAATTCCTTATATTTTTATGTAACATTTATGTAATCTAAAGCTTATTTTAAAAAAATAATTGGAAAAACTGAGGTGAGTATCTTGTATACAACATATAGATGGTTCATTTTTTTTTAATCCATTATATCTGTCTATATGTTTTCATTGTGAAGTTGAATTCATTAACATTCCATGTTATTACTTTAAAGGCATTACTTACTTCATCTGTCTTCATTTCTACACTCTTCTCCAAGTCTTTAACCCTTGCTTTTTTTTACTTTCAGGTTGTAGTATTCCCTTTAATATCTCTTTTAATTCATGTCTTTTGGTATCATGTTTTATGAGATTTTGTCTATGAAGATTTTGAACTCATTCTCATTTTTGCTGGATACAAAATTCTTGGCTGGGAGGTTTTCTCTTTAAGTACCTTAAATACATCATGCTAGTTTCCTCCACGTTTTCTGATGAGATGTTGGCACTTAGTCTTATCGAGGTTCCCTTTTATGTGATTCTGTGCTTTTCTCTTACTGCTTTCAGAATCCTCTCTTTATCGCTGATATTTTCAATCGAGTTCTAGGTAACTCAGTGTAGGTCTATCTGGATTTATTCTGTTTGGGGTGCATAGTACTTCTTGGATATTGATATTTATGTCTTTCATAAAGGTTGAGAAATTTTTATTCCTGCTTCCTCAAATATTCTCTCTGCATCTTTTCCATTCTCTTCTCTTTCTTGGACACCAATAATGCATATGTTTGTGTGTTTTGCATTGTCATTCAATTCCCTGTGACTCTATTCCATTTTTACCGTTCTTTTCTCTTTCTAAGTGTCTTTTCCAGCTTAGATGTGCTGTCTTCAAAATCACTAATTCTGTCTTTGAGGAATTCAAATCTGATCTTATGTCCCTCTAATGTATTTTTTTTTTTTTTTTTTTGTTAGAGGGCTGGGATCAGCAGACATCATGTGTGGGAAATTGTTGCTCAACCACTGAGCTACAACTGCTTCCCTGAGTTGGTTTTTCCATTTGTTTGCTTGTTTTTTGTTTTTTGTCTTTAGGAGTCACCAGGGTCCTCCCATGTGGGAATCTGGCATTCTGTATGTTTGCTTGTTGTTTGTTTGTTTTGTTTTTAGGATGTATCGGGGACCAAACATGTGACCTGTCATGTGGGAAGTAGGCTTTCAACTGCTTGAACCACCTCTGCTCCTTCTAATGTATTTT
>JAQZBX010042525.1:0-21985 GCA_029593785.1 Cabassous unicinctus
ATGAGATATCATGTCACACCTATTAGAATGGCCACTATTAAAAAGACTGAGAACTACAAGTGTTTGAGAGGATATGGAAAGATAGGAACATTTATTCACTCTTGGTGGGGTTGTAGAATGGTACAGCCACTGTGGAGGACTGTTTGGCAGTTCCTAAAGAAGTTGAATATAGATTTGCCATGAGACCCAGCAGTAGCACTACTGGGTATATACCCAGAAGAACTGAGAGCAGTGACACAAACAGACATCTACATACCGATGTTCATAGAAGTGTTATTCATGAATGCCAAAAGATGGCAACAGCGAGGTGTCCATCAACAGATGAATGGATAAACAAATTGTGGTATATACATCTGATCCAGAGGATCAGACCCATGAGGAAAGACTGGAGCACTGCTTTTGCCAGATTTTCTCTAGGTTCTTGGCTAAGCTACATAAAATGAATTTCAAGAGCAAGCCATGTTACTTAGGCCAGTAATATATTAAGGAAGGGAAGGAAGAAAAATGGGAGAAAATAATAGATTAAGGGTCCCAGGTAGAGGGGAAGAGGCTGAAAAGGGATAAGGAGGGCTGATTTACAGATTACAATTCCCTATTACAGATTACAAATGCCCAGGTTAACTTGCGTGCTGATCCACGTAGGGGGAGAAAAAGGTGAGAACAAGGGGCCGGTTTGTCCTTTGCGCTGCTTTTTCAACCATTAATTACTCTGCCCCTTTGCTAACGACAGGGGAGGAGTCCCAGCTGTTTGCTGTTTTGATTGATTATCCCACCCATCAATCCCCCAGGAGGGCCCAATGATAATGCCCTCTGGAGAATATCCAGGGCTTCTTGATTCCTGCGGAAATCTCATTCCTAATGGAATTTCTCACAAGGGTCTTCCAGCAGCCATCTTGTGGGGGTACCAATGGCCACGTGTTTAATGGTGGCAGTTTTTCTGCCAGTCTCCAGATCCATCTATTGATTCCTAATCTAGACTGCCTCACTGATACAGATATATTCTGTAAATTTTCCTCCAATCTTTCCCTAACAAAGGATCTGTGACTGTTTACTAAAGTGAATGAGCATCGGAGGACAGGAAATATTCACATCTTTTGAATACTAGACACTGGCTTTGAACTGATGCTAATTCGTGGGACCCCAAATGCCACTGTGGTCCATCATTTAGAAGGGTATTTAGGGTGGCCAGGTGATAGATGAAGACTGCACCCAAGTTCAAGTCACAGTGGGCCCAGAAGTTCCAGTGACCCACTCTATGGTTATTTTCCCAGTTACAGAATATGTAATTGGAATAGACATACATGGAAACTGACACAACCCCCACCCCCCCATTGGCTCTCTGAGAATCAGAAGGGCCAAGGAGAAGCCTCTGGAACTACCCACCCATCCTTACCAGAATAGCAAACCCAAACAGTACATTCCTGGATGAATGGCAGAGATTAATGCACCCATGAAAGACTTGAAAGATGCAGGGTACTGATACCTATCAAATTCCTATTAACTCCTCTATTTTGTATGCAAAAGATTGATCATGGAAAATGCCTGTGGATTATGGAAACTTAATCACATGGTGACTCCAATTGTCACTGCTGTCTCAGATGTAGTATCTTTACTGGTGCCAACCAATGCAGTCCCTGCCATTTGGGTATCCAGCTATCAACCTGATTAACACTTTTTTTCTCCTCCATAACAATTTTCAGTTTTCAAGGAACACCAGAAGCAGTTTTGCTTTTGTTACCTGGAAGTACTCTTTCACATCTTGTCTCAGGGATTCATGGAATCTCTTTTTTCCATAATAACGTCCATAGCAATCTTGACTGCCATTCCACAGAGTTATCACACTGGTCCACATTAATGACATGCTGGTTGGATCTGAGGAGCAGTAAGCAGCAAGGTACTTTAGATATCTTAGTAATGTAGTAATGTATCAACCATAGTGTGGGAGATATATTCCATGGAACTTCAAGGGCCAGCCACTTCATTAATGTTTCTTTTTTTTAGGAGGTACCACGGAATGAACCCAGTACCTCATACATGGGAACAGGTGCTCAGTTACTGAGCTACACCCGTTCCCCAATGAGAGTTGGTTTTTTTTTTTGTTTTGTTTTTAGGAGGTACCAGGGATGGAACCTGGGACCTCGTGTATGGGAAGCAGGCATTCAACCACTTGAGCTACATCTGCTCCTGTCATTGATGTTTCTTGAGGTCTGCCTCATGTTGAGATATCCTCTCCAAAGTGAAAGATACTTTGCTACAGCTTGCACAACCAAACACTAAAAGGAACTATGCTTGATGAGCCCTTTTTGGGTTTGGAGGCAATATATACCATATGATTGTGCTGCTATGCTGGAGTATAGAGCAGAATGTACATTCAAATTTATAAGAAATTGTCTGATAGGTCTCCAATGCAATGATATTGTTTTATACTTCAGCCAGCAATGTATTAAGGATTCTACTTTTTCCAACTCCTCACCAATACTTGGTATTGTCAGACATTTTGATATGTCTTCTTAGTGGTGAGAACTGATGTCTCAAAGTGGTTTTATTTTTCATTTCCTGATAAGTAATGGGAATGAGTAGCCATTTATATATCTTTCTTTTGAACTGTCTACTTAAGAAGCTATTTGGCTATTTTTGTTAGGTTGTCTTTTGATTGTTGAATTGTATATTTTTATATTCTAGTTATATTATCAGGTATGTGTGGCAAACATTTTTCCAATCTTTGGTTGCCCAATCATTTTATTAACATGTGTTCATGAGTAGAAATTTTTAATTTTGGTGCTGCCCAATTTTTATTTTTTCTTAGTGATTTTCATGTTCTAAGAAATAGTTGCCTACCCCAAGGTTGTAGAGATGGTTTCCTATGTTTATTTCTAGAAGTTTTGTAGTCCTGGTTTTTATGCTTGGATCTATCATCTATCTCAAAGTAGTTTTTTTTGGGGGGGGAGGGGTCATTTGTATGAGCTGAGATAGGTTTTATTTTCTATACAGATATCCTATTATTCCAGCACCTTTGTAAAAGACTATTTGTCCCATTTAAATGACTAGGTGCTTTGTTGAAGACTGACTGCATATGTATGGGTCTATTTGAAAAAGATCTTTTCCAGTCAATGTCTTTACATCAGTATCATTGTCTTGATTACTTTACCTTTATGGTAAGTTTTGAAGTAGGTCATATAAGTTCTCAAATTTTGTTCTTTGTCAGATTGCTTTGGTTAAATTAGATCCTTTGCATTTCTATATAAATTTTTTATTTGCTTTTCAATTTTATGACATAAGTCTTCTGTGACTTACAGAGAGATTGTGTTGACTTGAAAATAAATTTGGGGAGATTTTGTATCTTAATATTGAATCTTCCAATCCACAAACTACGCATAGCTCTCCATTTATCTAGGTGTTTTAAAAAAACATTCTCAGGAAAGCGGATGTGGCTCAAACAATTAGGTGCCTCCCTCCCACATGTGATGGTCCCGGGTTCGGTTCCCGATGTCTCCTAAAAAGAAGAAGAGCACACAACAAACAGACACAGAGAGCAGACAGTGAGTGCAAACAATTGGGGGGGGTGGGGGGGAATATAAAACAAATGTTTAAAAAATATATTTATTTGTTTTTTTAAAAAATTCTCAGCAAACTTTACTAATATTCAGCATAGAGGCTTTGAAATTCTTTCATACCATTTATTACCAATTTTTAAAATGGCTTTGATGCTATTATAAATGGAAAGTTTTTAAAGTTTCATTTTCTAATTGTTCATTTCTGATATAAAGAAATACAATTCCATTTTTTACCATTAAGAAGGATGTTAGTTCCTCTTTTGGCATGGAGAGGTAATCCACTATAGCCTCTTTTTGTGACTGATTACAACGGAAAACTCTGGGGAAAAAAATACAAACAGCAACTACTTAAGGACTCTGAAAAGTAAACAGAAGTAGGCAGTGAATTTAAAAATAGATCAATAGAAAGTAACCAATCAATATAACACTGGGGGTGTGTGTGTAAAAAGTTTGTTAGATTTAAAAAATAAACCTCAAGGACCTGTGGGACATCCAAGATCAAACACGGGAGGCCCACAAAGAAAAGAGATATATAGGGTAAAGAAAAATATTTGAGGAAATAATGGGTGAAAATGGCCCAAATTTGGTTAAAGACACAAATTTACAATTTCAGTCATTTGAATTCAGAAAAGCCCACCTCCAAGATGCAAGCCTTATTCCGTACTAATAGGCCAATCAATTGCTACTCAATCCTAACACCACTCGTAATAACCCTAGGTTCCCCAGCTACCATGGCCTCCATTGCTGTAACCCAGGGTCCTCCTCCCATAGCCCCACTGAACCCCATATGCACCAAATCCCTTTCCTGGTCATCACCAATGGCCACCTCTTGCCTCTTGCCATTTTTAGAGGGCGTGACAGTTCTCAAGTACTCCAACTGCGCCCCCACCCCGGAAACACTTCATGGGTGGCACATTGGTCCCCACATAATACTCATTTTTTCACAGCCCTTATGGTTACAGGAGACCAGGCCCTATTCCATATTGGCAATATATTGCCTCTCAGACTTCACATACTACAATTAGTCTCCTGTATCTCAGCTCATTCCTAGGCCCATGGAATAGGCTCATTTTAATGCCATAGTTGTCCAGCCTGCTTACATTTTTCAAGTTAAGTATTACTTCCATCACAGAAGGGCGCATCAGGGCCATAATCTCTGTGCCTCCATCAATGGTATCCCCATGCCACTGGCCCTAACCCAAACCTCACCTACCCAATGTGACCTTTGCACACTGTCCCATTATTGATGTCATGGCCAATGAAGAGCTATACCAAGGGGTGGACTACCCTTCTCTGTCAAATTGATTTTATTGGGCCATTGCCCCAATCTGCCAGCACGAATTGCTTTGCTCTCACACTAACTGATACTCACATGGGCCTACTCTTAGTTTATCTTTCCCAGTGTGCTACTGCCACTATCACCAATATAGGGCTCACCAAAATGAGTTCTTTTTGGACACCCAGCTATCATTGACTCAGATCAAGGTACACTGCTCATTCAGCTCAGGCATGAACCTTACAAGACATCATTTTTGGAACTTCATTTGTCCTATCATCTACAGATAGTAGGCTTAATAGAGAAGTAATGGCTTATTGACGGACACCTCTAAAATTACAAAATGGTTTCCCAAATGGGCCTTTCTTTTTGCCCACGTTAGTTACCCTGAACTCTTAACTTTTAGGTCCTAAAAGACACCTTGCCAAAGGCAAGTAAGACCCCCTCTTCCCGTTCTGGTCTCTCTACAATACCCACCTAGAACTCTTTCCCATTTAATAACTCCTTCCCACTCTGCTATCCATTTTCAAACCCTGTGTAATCTGTGCATATTGGCATCCACATGTAGGGAAGATAATAGAATGAGACCCACTGAAAATTGTGGTCTTTGAGCCTCAAACAGGCTATTCAGTATGCTATAAAAAAGCTCTCTGCCAAAGCCCACTGTCCTTCCCCAATATGACAGTTTTAAAAGTTGGCTAAGCGGAGGTCCCTCTTTGCAGGAAATAGAAGTCTTGGCACCTGGTCCCATACTGCAACTGTATGGGTCTTCCAATAAGAAAGGTACATCTTAAATTAGTTCCCAGCACCACCATTCTTAAATAGGATGCCAACTCTGGCTTTACCCCTTTACAGCAATACTGAATGGGAGACTACTACAAGATATGGATATCAATGCCCATGATTCTCATAATAAACATGCATCCCCAGCATGCTGAGGCCTACACACCAAAGACCTGAATATGTCATTGTGGAGTGTTGTGGTTCTACTTGGCCTGACCAAGCCTCGTTTGGCTCATGGCCTGGGTCTTAACTCTGAACATAATCGAAATGCTAAAAACAAAACTCTGACATACCAAGTGCTAGTGAAGTGAATGAACAACTGGAATGCTCATACACTGATGATGGGAATGCAAAACTGTACAACCACTCTAGAATAAAGTTTGCCAGTTTCTCTTAAAGTTAGACATACTCTTACTATACAACCCAATAATCCCACTCTAAGACAAAAGAAAACGTGTTCAGACACAGACATATATGCAAAAGTTTATAGTTTGCTTTCTTCATAAATACCCCCCAAACTGGAAACTCAAGCCCTTCAACTGGTAAATGGATAAACAAATTGTGGTACAAAATATTAATATTCAGCAACAAAAAGGAATGACTACTGATACATACAAAAAGATGGATGAATCTTGGAAGCATTAAGCTAAGTTAAAAAAGTCAGACTCAAGACTATATGATTCCATTTATATGACATTCTTGAAATGGCAAATTATATGGTAGCTGAGGTCTGGTGATAAGGAAAGAGGCTGACTACAAAGGAACAAAGGAACTGGGGGAGGGGGAGGCTGAAACTGGTATATGTCTCAACTGTGGTGGTGGTTACATGACAGCAGCATTTGCTGAAACTCAGAATGATACACCCAAGAGTGTCAGTTTTACTGTATATAAGTTATCCCTTAATTGAAAAAATGTATCAGCTTGTAGGATTTTCATAGATGTCTTATCTCATTGAAGAATTTTACATTATGAATAAATGTTGAATTTTGTCAAATGCTTTCTCTGTATCTATTCAGATTATATTTTTCTTAAAGGAATCCACACACAAAAGAGTACATACAGAACCCATAATGAAGTTCAAGAGCAGGCCTAACTAATCTATGGTTATAGAAATCATAATAATTGTTGCCTTGAAGGTGAGATTGACTGGAAATTTGTACAAGTTAACTTTCTGGTATAAACAGAAATATATATATATATATATGTGAAGATTATACATATTTGTCAAAATTCATGACACTGTAAACTTGAGATTTATGCATGTTACTGCATGCAAATTATATCTCAATAAAGTACTGTTAGCAACCAAAAATGCTGGTCACAACCCACTTAACTGATTTTCTGGACCCACTAATGAGTTGCAACCTGCAGTTTGATAAACAAGTTCGCATGACCCACAGGTTTGGGAAAATAAGTTCATATATCTAACTTAAATTTTCCAAACCTTGCAGAATTCCTCTTCTGAGTACAATTTTATAGAAAATTTTAGAGATGAATTTAATGAAAATTTCAAATATGAATGTTTTCCATTTTACTCAATTAACAATTAATGAAAACCGACAATGTGTTAGGCACTGAAAAGGCAGAATAGATTTGGCAGTCAAAGTCCCTATCTTCTGGAGCTGGTAATCTAGTGGAATATTCTGATTTTGGCATTTCCATCTCTGTACTTTGTTAACTCTCAGTCAGACTCATCCTTCATAAAACCTTTCTTCTGTGTAATATCTGCTAAGTGTCAAGGCTCTGGAGTCCAACATCTTCACTCTCATAAGGCTTCTCTGCTATGTGGTCTCCTGACCAATGTGATATGTTGGCTCTGACTGAAATACTGACCCTTGGATGAAACAAATGTTTCCTCTGATAGCTCTGATCATTGTTTTATTTCAGCACCCACTTGAAGGATTAAAACAGTTTTATAGTGCTTCTTTCCTGTATGAATTCTCTGGTGAAGAAAAGTCATCACTCTCTTCATCAGCATGGACTCGCTGATGAACTATAAGACTTGAACTCCAACTGAAGCCTTTCCCACACTCCTCACATTTGTATGGTTTTTCTCCAGTGTGGACTCTCTGATGGGCTTGAAGGTATGAACTCCAACTGAAGACCTTCCCACACTCCTCACATTTATATGGCTTCTCTCCAGTGTGGACCCTCTGATGGGCTTGAAGGTATGATCTCTGTCTGAAGCGCTTACCACACACATCACATCGGTATGGTTTCTCTCCAGTGTGGACTCCACGATGAGCCAGAAAATTTGAGGCCCGGCAGAAGCCTTTCCCACACTCCTCACATTGGTATGGCTTCTCTCCGGTATGGCATCGCTGATGGGCTTGAAGCTGTGAACCTACACTGAAACCCTTCCCACACTCTGCACACTGATATGGTTTCTCTCCAGTGTGGACTCTCTGATGCACTTGAAGACTTGAGAACTGACTGAAGGCCTTCCCACACTTCTCACATTTATAGGGTTTCTCTCCCGTGTGGATTCTACAATGAACATTAAGATCTGAACTACGACTGAAGCCCTTCCCACATGTACCACATTTGTATGGTTTTTCTCCAGTGTGGCCTCTTTGATGGGCCAGAAGATTTGAGGCCTGACTGAAGCCCTTACCACACTCCTCACATTTATAGGGTTTTTCTCCCGTATGGACTCTAAAATGAATGTTAAAATCTGAGCTACGACTGAAGCCCTTACCACATGCATCACATTGATAAGGTTTCTCTCCAGTGTGGCCTCTCTGATGGTCCAAAAGATTTGAGGCCCGAGAAAAGCCCTTCCCACACTCTTCACATTTGTATGGTTTCTCTCCAGTGTGGCTTATCTGATGGGCTTGAAGATGTGAACCCACACTAAAGCCCCTCCCACACTCCTCACATTTATAGGGTTTCTCTCCTGTATGAATTCTAAAATGAATGTTAAGGTGTGAGCTATAACTAAAGCCTTTACCACATGTATCGCATTTGTATGGTTTCTCTCCAGTGTGGATTCGTTGATGAGCCTGTAGTCGTGAACGCCAACTGAAGGCCTTCCCACACTCTTCACATTTATAAGGTTTCTTTCCAGTGTGTACTCTCTGATGGACTTGAAGATATGCATTCTGACTGAAGCCCACTCCACATTCCTTACATTTATAGGGTTTCTCTCCTGTGTGGACTACTAGATGGGCTTGATAATGTGTGTTCTTCCTGACATTTTTCCCATATTCATATTTGTCTGGATTGTCTCTAGTGGCTCTCTGATGATGGTGAAGATATAACCTTTGACTGAGGCCCTTATACAACGCATCAGATTTGTGTGATTTCTCTCTACTGTGGACTCTCTGATGGGCCTGAAGGCTTGCAAACCGACGGAAGGCATTATCACATTTTTCACACTTATAGGGCTTCTCTCCTGCATGGACCTTCTGGTCAATTTGAAGATGAGAACTCCAAATGAAATCTTTTCTACACTCATCCCCTTTGTAGGGTTTTTCTCTAAAGTAGACTCTCTGATGAACTTGAAGATATGCACTCTGATTAAAGCCTTTACCAAACTCCTTTTCTTTATAGGGTTCCTGTTTTTGCAACTGAGAACTAGTTCCTTTAGTATTTTTCATGGAATCTTGACACCCAGTTAACTCCCTTGAAACTTGTCGCCAGATTTGTGAGCAGAAAAGTTCTTCATGTGACAAGTAACTTAATCCTACTTCTGGAAGAGCCTCCATCTTATTTAAATTCTTGCCTCCTAAAAAGATAAAGAGAATTCAGAGATGAGGCAAGTGAATGCTTTGTTCAGAGAGTTTAAGATTTTTTCTTTATCATGTATCATGCTATCTAATTTACATGCCTCCAGAAATCAAGAAGAGGTCCACTAGATTTGCATCCACTAAGCATTTATGAGACCCATTTAGAATCATACTAAGTTTCATAAGTGAGATATGAAGTAAGGGTAAAATATGGTGTCTGCAGAGCAAGAAAAATACTTCCTTCGGAATCTTTGCAAAGAAGAAACTGCACCTAAAAGGCTCCTCTTATTTTGCTGCAGCAGGTGTCTGATAAATGGCTTTCACATAATTCTACCTATGGCATGCACATCTGAACAGAGTGGCCCTGCTTAAAAGATCTAGTAAAAAATAAATAAATACATAAAAGATCTAGTAAAACCCTTACAGACAAGATTATCCAAAGACATTCCCTGGGAAAGTTGAAAACCTTTGCCTTGAATTATTTAACTGGAGCTTTATTCCAATGTTTAGCAGACTTTGAGACACTGGATTGGCCGAAAAGACTGGCATGTCTGGGAGAAAATACCTTACCATCTAAGTGCTTAAAGTTTAGAGTGTAAGCAGAGGTTCTTTACCTCCTGCTGGGAAATATCCTCCATGGGACTACTGAGGGAAGAGGTTTAGAACAACAACATATTTTGTTCTAAAATCTGACAGTAATTAAAGTCTCTGTAATTTCCAGAAAATAAATGTGAAAAATTAGAAGCTTCTTTTACAACAGAGAAAGAACTAATAAGAAGGAAATAAAACGGCCATAGTACAAGTTCTCAAAGTCAACTCTGCACAGGACATGTCATGTTCTGCCTGGAATTATCTTCCACCAATTAGTCATATGGCTTGTTTCTCACTTCTTTTCAGGGCTCTCTTCAAATGATACCTTAGCAATGAGGCCTCTCTTACCACCTAGTATCAAATAGTAAATTCTATCCATCTTACACCCCTGGCAACCTCCATCTGCCTTATCCTGTTTTGTTTTTACATAGCACATATTGTCATTTGATCTCTCTCTCTCTTTCTCTCTATACACACACACACACAATGTCTCTCTGTCTCTCTATATATATATCCTTTCTCATTTGTTCATTATGTTTCCTACTGCTAGAATGCAATAGTATTTTATATTGTTCACAGCTTTATCACCATTCCCAGAACACTGCCTAACATGTCACAAGTATTCAATAAATATAATTTGAGGATCTCAACGACATGGTGATACAAACATCCCTTGAAAAAGCTTCCCCAGAGATTTAACAAATGAAAGGACAAATTCCACTTGCCTTCAACTCTGGAGGGCGGTAGAGCTTTGAAAATGACTCCACAAATGCCAAATCAAAGAAACAGAAAAATATAAGGTAGACGTCCATCTTGGACTGGTAGTCAGTTCCCATTTCCCCTCCCCCTCACTCAGTCCCACATGGCTTGGGAGCCACACAGAGGCAGCATGGTCCCGGGTCCCTCTCACCAAGGACAGAGACTGTAGACCAAATCACAGCAGCAAGTTAGAACTCCACACATATCCAGGAACAGGGACCTAAGTCCACAGAGACCTAGGATGGAGCATAAGCCACTGAGGACTGCTGCATACAAGAGGGCCCTTGGGGGGGCGGGCAGGCAGGGAATATTGCCATAGAAAGACTGGTAAGAACTGTTGTGACCAACCCAGTTTCAATTGGCTAGACCACCTAAAGGCAAAATGGACTTTTCTGAAGTGGCCCATACCTTCTTGGATCAACCTCATAAAACTTCCTGGGGCAGGATACCCTAATGAGGAAGAAACTGGAAGCAGGCAAGCCTCACAGAGAAAAATTTTTAAAAAGTGGGAAGGGTTTAAACTGAATGAACTACTGTAAGATAGGATGGGTCCTAGAACTGAAAGGTGTAAGCAACATGGGGAACTGAGTGAGGGAGAGAATTTAAACAAATCATAGGAGGTGGGAAGAAAAGTCTGCACAAAAACAAAACAGATCAAGATTCCCGAAGAAGGAACAGAGAAAAGGAAGCTCTATCCTGGAGGTGAAACAATTGCACAAAAGGCGCAATTTTTAAAATTGTACCACATATCCAGAGCAAGACACAGATGAAGAAGAGCTGAGAAAATCTAAACAGTTAAACATGGGCTATGCAAAAGGTCTACAATAAATTAGACCAAGCATCAAAGAAGAGCTTTAACACAAACCTAATCAACTATAAAACCCTAGACAAGAGGGAGAAAAGGACCTTCAAAGTTAACCCACCAAGAGAATCAAATGCCTAGCCATCAGCAAAAAATCACAAGCTATACTAAGAAAACAGTAAGATATGGCTCAGTCAAGGGAACAAATTAAAACATCAGAAGAGACTCAGAAGTGGGAAAAACTATTAAAGAAGTTCAAACCTCCTAAATCAATTAAAGGAGATGAAGGAAAATATGGATTAAAAAATAAAGGATATTAAGAAGACAATGTGTGAGCATAAAGAAGAATTTGAAAGTATAGAAAGGAACAGAACAGAAATTATGAGAATGAAAGGCACAACAGTAGAGATGAAAAATACACTAGAGGCATATTACAGCAGATTTGAACAAGCAAAAGAATCAGCAAGCTAGATGACAGGACAATCAAAGTCATATAGTCAGAAGAAGAGATAGAGAAACGAATAGAAAAAATTGAGCAGTGTCTCAGGAATTTGAGTGACAGCATGAAGCACACAAACATAAGCATCACGGTTGTTGCAGAAGGAGAAGAGAAGGGGAAAGGAGCAGAAAGAATATTTGAGGAAATAATGACCGAAAACTTCCTGACTCTTATGAAAGACAAAATTATACATATCCAAGAAGTACAACATACTCCAAACAGAATAAATCCTTATATACCTATTCTGAGACACATATTAATCCAGAATGTCAAATGCCAAAGAAAAAGAGAGAATTCTCAAAACAGCAAGAGAAAAGCGATTTGTCACATACAAGGAATCCTCGATAAGACTAAGTGCTGATTTCTCATAGAAACCATGGAGGCAAGAAGGCAGAGTATGCTATATTTAAGGAACCTAAAGAGAAAAACTGCCAGCCTAATATTCTTCATCTGGCAAAACTGTTTTTCAAAAATGTGGTAGAGTTTAAAGTATTCACAGATAAAGTAGAAACTGAGAGAGTTCATCAACAAGAGACCTCCCCTACAAGAATTACTAAAGGGAGTTGTGCAGGTTGAAAGGTAAAGACAGGAGAGAGTGGCTTGGAGTTGTGTGAAGAAATGAAGATCATCAGTAATGGTAATTAAAAGGGTAAATGCAAATATTTAATAATAATGGATATGTAAATTATAAAGTGGTAAAGTGGGACCAAAACAACATAAAAAGGGGAAACAGAAGGATATGGAAGCAGAGAACATGTATGCTACTGAAGCTAAGTTGGTATCTTTTCAAATTGGTAGATTATAGTTGTAGGTAATGACAAAAAAAGTATTTAAAAAAATATACAGAAACAGAAATGAGAAAGAGGCCAGTCAGATACATTACAAAAGATGAACTATACAGAAAAAGAGGTTGCAGTAAAGGAAAAGAGAGACAAAAAAGATATGACATATAAAAACCAAAAGACAAAATAGCTGAAGTAAGTATTGCCATTATAGCAATAACACACTGAATACTAATGGATTAAACTCCCCAATCAAAAGCAAAGGTTGGCAGAATGGATTTTAAAAACATAATCAAACAATATATGTTGTTTACAGAGACTGTCCTTGGACCCAAAGACATAAACAGGTTGAGAATGAAAGGATGGAAAAAGATATTTCACACAAATATTAACCAAAAAAGAACTGGAATAGCTATACTTCTATTGGACAAAACAGACTAAGTCAAAAACTGTTACAAGTGACAAAGGACCTAAGTCAAAAACTGTTACAAGTGACAAAGGACACTATATATTAATAAAAAGGGCAATCCACCAAGAAGAAGAAATAACAATCACAAATATTTATTCATCTAACCACAGTGCTCCAAAATGCATGAGGCAAAACTGAAAAGAGAAATAGACACCTCTACAGTAATAGTTGCAGACTTCAATATACCACTTTCATCAATAGATAGAACATCTATACAGAAGATCAAAAAGTAAACAAGAGAACTTGAGTAATATGATAAATGAATTAGACCTAACAGACAAATACAAAATACTGTACCCCAAAACAGCAGAATATATGCTTCTCAAGTGCACATGGATCATTCTCCAGGATAGGCCAAATGTTGGGTCACAAAACAAGTCTCAATAAATTAAGTCATACAAAGCATCTTCTTTGACCATCATGAAATGAAGCTGGAAATCAATACCAGGCAGAGAAGTGGAAAATCCATAAATATATGGATGTTAAATAACACTCTCTTCAACAGTGGATCAAAGAAAAAATTGCAAGGGAAATCAGTAAATATCTTAAGACAAATGAGAACAATAACAGAACATATCAAAACTTATGGCCCTGATTTGGGATGCATCCCAAATCAGTGAATTATACATTCTTCTCAAGTGCTCATGGATCTTTCTACAGGATAGACTACATGTTAGGTCACAAGGCAGGTCTCAATAAATATGAGAAGACTGAAATTATACAAAGAACATTCTCAGATCATAATGAAATGGAACTAGAAATCAATAATAGACAGGAAAGGGGGAAATTCACAAACATGGAGGCTAAACAACAGACTCCTAAACAATCAGTGGGTCAAAGAAGAAATTGTAAGTGAAATTAGTAAATATATTGAGATGAATGAAAACGAGAACACAACTTATCAAAATTAATGCGGGGAAGTAGATGTCGCTTAAGTGACTGGGCTCCCACCTACCACATGGAAGGTCCTGGGTTCAGTTCCCGATGCCTCCTGGAGAAGGTGAGCTAGCACAGCAAGCTGACACAGCAAAGAGACACAAAGAGGAAAGACAATGAGAGACACAACACACCAGGGAGATGAGGTGGCTCAAGCGACTGAGTGCCTCCCTCCCATGTGGGAGGTCCCAGGTTCAGTTCCCAGTGCCTCCAAAAGAGAAGACAAGCAGACACAGACAGCACACAGCAAATGGACACAGAGAGCAGACACCAACAGCAAACAATGAAGGGGGTGGGGGGAGGGAATAAATAAATCTTTAAAAAAATAAAAAGCTACAGTGGTCAAAACAGCATGGTATTGGCATAAAGATAGACACATTGTTCAGTGGAACAGAATTGAGAGTCCCGAAATAAATCCTCATCTCCACAGCCAACTGGTTTTTGACAAACCTACCAAGTCCATGTTAACAGGACAAAACAGTCTCTTCAACAAATGGTGCTGGGAGAATTCATTATCCACAACCAAAAGAATGAAAGAGGACCCCTATCTCACTCCCTATACAAGAATCAACTCAAAATGGATCAAAGACCTAAATATAAAAGCCAGGACCGTAAAACTCCTAGAAGATAATGTAGGGAAACATCTTCAAGATCTGGTGGTAGGTGATGGTTTCTTGGACCTTACACCCAAAGCACATGCAACAAAAGAAAAAAAATTAAAAAAAAAATAGATAAATGAGACCTTCTCAAAATTAAACAGTTTTGCACCTCACAGGACTTTGTCAAAAGGGTGAAAAGGCAGCCAACTCAATGGGAGAAAATATTTGGAAATCACATATCCGATAAGGGTTTAATATCCATAATATATAAAGAGATGCTACAACTCAACAATAAAAAGACAAACAGCCTTTTAAAAGTGGGCAAAAGACTTAAATAGACATTTGTCCAAAGAAGAAATACAAATGGCAAAAAAAAAATATATATATATATATGAAAAAAATGTTCAACATCACTAGCTATTAGGGAAATGCAAATCAAAGCTACAATGAGGTATCATTTCACACTTATTAGAATGGCCACTATTAAAAAGACAGAAAACTACAAGTGTTGGAAAGGATGTGGAAAGATAGGAACATTATTCACCGTTGGTGGGAATGTAGAATGGTAGAACCACTGTGGAGGACTGTTTGGCAGTCCCTAATGAAGTTGAATATAGAGTTGCCACATGACCCAGCAATACCACTATTGGGTGTATACCCAGAAGAACCGAGAGCAGTGACATGAACAAACATCAGCACACCAATGTTCATAGCAACGTTATTCATGATTGCCAAAAAATGGAAACAACCCAGGTGTCCATCAACTGATGAATGGATAAACAAACTGTGGCATATACACATGATGGAACACTAAGCAGCTGTAAGAAGAAATGAAGTCGTGAAGCATATGACAACATGGATGAACCTGGCCAACGTTATGTTGAGTGAAGCAAGCCAGGCACAAAAGGACAAATACTCTATGACTGCACTATTATGAACTAAATATATTGTGTAAACTCAAAAAACAAACAAACAAACAAACAAACAAAAAAAGCTTATGGGATGCAGCAAAGGCAGTGCTGAGAGGGAAATTTATAGCCCTAAATAATTACATTACAACAGAATATAGAACTAAAATCAAAGACCTAACTGCACACCTGGAGGGACTAGAAAAAGAACAGCAAACTAACTCCAAAGTCAGCAGAAGAAAAGAAATAATAAAGATTAGAGCAGAAATAAATGAAATTGAGAATTAAAAAATAAGAGAATTAATAAAACCAAAAGGCGATTCTTTGAAAAGATCAATAAAATTGACAAACCCTTAGCTAGACTGACAAATTAAAAAAGAGAAGAGATAAATAAATAAAATCATAAAGAGAGGGGGGACATTTCTACTGAACCCACAGAAATAAAAAGGATATAAGAGGATATACTTTGAACTATATGCCAACAAATTAGATAACCTAGATGAAATGGACAAATTCCTAGAAACACACAAATAACCTACAATGATTCTACAAGAAATAGACCAATTGCAAGCAGAGAGAGTGAATCAGTCATTAAAAACTTCCCAACAAAGAAAACCCAGAACAGATGGCTTCATAGGTGAATTCTCCCAATCTTTCCAAGAAAAATTAATATCAATCCTGCTTAAACTCTTCCAAAAAATTGAAGAGGTGAGAACACTACCTAACTCATTCTTTGAGGCCAACATCTTGCTAATAAACAAAGCCAGATAAAGATGCTACAGGAAAAGAAAATTATAGACCAATTTCTCTTATGAATATAAATGCAAAAATCCTCAACAAAATACTTGCAAATAGAATCAAATAGCACATCAAAAAGAATTATACACCAGGATCAAGTGGGTTTTATCCCAGGTATGCAAAGGTGGTTCAACATAAAAAAAAAAACCACAAATTAATGTAATCCATCACATCAACAAAACGAATGGAAAAAAAACACATGATCCTCTCAATAGATGCAGAAAAGGCATTTGAAAAAATTCAGCATCCTTTCTTGATAAAAATACTTAGAAAAAGAGATACAGAAGGTGTGGCAGTTTGATATTATTTATGACTTCCAATAAATTCCAAAAAGAGATATAGATTATGTTTGTAAACTGGTCTATTCCTCTGTATTAGATTCAACCGAGACGCCTGATTAAATTATGTTAGATTAGGGCTTTGATTCAACTACATCATTAGAACGCGACTCAGCATTGAGTCACCGCCCCCTTGGTGGGGTGATAAACAGACTCTCACACGGAAGTAGATATACAGAGAACAATAATACAGAGGAAGGGAGACAGCTCATTAGTCACAGCAGAGGTCCCAGGCGGAGAGATGAGCCTGATAGTCTATAGCTGACTTTGTGAAGAGACCAGAGCAGCTGAAACCAGAAAGAAATGAGCCCCAGGGAGAGAGACTAGCCTTATGCCAGCCTACAGCTGAGATCAGAAGAAGGTAGGACCACAGAGCCTTAAGACGAAAGAGGAAGGCTGAACCCTTGCAGACATCGCTCGCCATCTTGCTTCAACATGTGGCAACAGACTTAGGGTGAGCAAGTACCTCTTATGGTATCTTGAGTTGGACTCTTTAGGGCTTTGTAACTGTAAGCTTTTACCCTAAATAAATACCCTTTATAAAAGTCAACAGATTTCTGGTACTTTGCATCAGCACCCCTTTTCCCTAACACAGAAGGAAACTTCCTCAACATGCTAAAGGGCATATAAGAAAATTCACGGTTAACATTATACATTATAAAGCTTTCCCTTAAGATCAGAACAAGATTAGGATGCCCCATTGTCACCACTGTTATTCAACATAGTACTGAAAGTTCTAGCCAGAGTCATTAGGCAAGAAAAAGAAACTAAAGGCATCCAGATTAAAGGGAAGAAGTAAAACTTTCACTCTTTGCAGTTGACAAGATCCTATACCAGAAAGTCTCAAAATATTGACAACAAAGCTACTAGAACTAATAAACAAATTAAGCAAAGTGGCAGGGTACAAGATCAACACACAAAATCAGTAGTATTACTATACACTAGTAATGAATAAGTTTAGGAGGAAATCTAGGAAAAAATTCCATTTACAATAGCAACTAAAAAAATCAATTATCAAGGAATAAATTTAACCAACGATGTAAAGGACTTGTACACAGAAAACTACAAACCACTGCTAAAAGAAATCAAAGACAACTTCAATAAATAGAAGGACATTTGTGTTCATAGACTGGAAGACTAAACATTGTTAAGATGTCAGTTCTACCCAAAATGATTTACAGGTTCAACGCAATCATAATAAAAATTTCAAGTCTACTTTGCAGAAATGGAAAAGCCAAGTATCAAATTTATTTGGAAGGGTAAGGGGCCCGGATAGCCAAAAACTTCTTGAAAGTGAAGAACAAAAGTTGGAGGATCACATTTCCTGACTTTAAAGTATATTACAAAGCTATGGTGGTCAAAACGGAATGGTAGTGGGACAAGGAATTGAATTGAGAGTTCAGAAATAGACCCTAATATCTATGGTAAATTGATTCCAAAAAAATTTTTTTTTTAATTGGAGAAGTCAGTTTACAGAAAAACCATGTAAAAAATATAGCATTCCCATCTCTCCCTCCCCCATTGTTAACACTTTACATTAGCGGATACTTTTGTTACAATTGATGAAAGAATACTAAAATTGAACGATTAACTATAGTCAATAGTTTATATTAAGGTAATATTTTTTTCCCCATATACCACCCTGTTATTAACATCTTGCCTTAGTGTGGTACATTTGTTATAATTCATTAAAGAACATTTTTATAATTGCACTATTAACTATAATCCATCACTTACAATAGGGTTCAGTGTGTTTTACAATCCCGTATTATATTTTTTAGCAGTTTTATTGAGATATATTCTGCATTGATCAAGATGATCATGTGTTTTTTTTTTCCTTCAATTTGTTAATGTGGTATATTATGTTACTTGATTTTCTTATGTTGAACCACCCTTGCATACCAGGAATAAATCCAACTTGGTCATGGTGTATATTTCTTTTGATATGCAAAAATTAACTCAAAATAGATCAAAGACCTTAATATAAAAGCCAGGACTATAAAACTCCTAGAAGAAAATGTAGGGAACCATTTTCAGGATCTTGTGTTAGGCAATGTCTTCTTAGACTTTATACCCAAAGCATGAGCAATGAAAGAAAAAATAGATCAATGGCACCTCCTCAAAATTAAAACTTTCGTGCATCAAAAGACTTTGTCACTGAGAAAGACACAGGACTCTCATCTCCTCCAAAAAATGGCTAGAGGACAGGCTGAAACAGCCTAGAAAAAGATCTTCTAGGGTTTAGGACACCAGGCAAAGGCTGGACACCACCCAGAGGAGAGAGGGACAAAGGAGGGAAATCGTGACTACAGAACTGTGAGTTGAAATCAGCGGCAGCTGCTGCCAGCACCCTCCCCCACACTAAAACACTTCAGAATTCCCGGGGCTCTGGGCCTGCAGGTACAAAGGGAGTTCCAGGGATCTAACACCCCAGGAAAGGGGAGAGAGAGGGACACAGCCTAAGGCTGACTCAGCTTCTGACTCACAAATTTGGTCTGCTTTGTCCCAGGAGCTCTTCCAGGCTGGGTGGGGCCGTGCCATTATATATCTTGGGAGCTGGCAATGGGTTAAAGATATACGATCCTCCCACTCTCCTTCTCTGCTAACCAGGACTGATTGCTGGGACTCAGAGGGGAACGGAAATATTTCTTAGCTGGGAAAAGGGAGGGGGCTGCCAGAGAAGGCTGGAGAACTGTCTCAGAGAAAGTCTGAATTACAAGGCTCCTAGCATCCAGAGAGGAAGCTGTATCACATTGATCTGGTCTGTGTTGCAACAAATACACTCTGACCAGGCATTGAACTGAGAGCTGGCAAAGAATGCCATCTACTGGCAGACCAAGGAAGCACTTGTGAGAAAATTAAAAATAAGTAAGAGAGGCTTTTTCCGGTCTTTATAGCCTCCCTCCCCAAGGCTCTAGGAAGCCAGTCTACAACCAATTACTGGGTCCAGAGCCCTGTTTTGAGCAACTAGCAGGGACAATCTTAATGACCCAGGCCGAACCAAGAATCAAAGAGCAGTGGTAACACACAGCCTCCTGCCACTCAATCCCTACAAAAGAGAAAGAAATTGTATATCTGAGTAAACTACAACCTAATCAGATACCTAGACATCAGCAAAAAATCACAAGCCATTCTAAGAAAATGGAAGACATGGCCCAAGAAAAGGAATATCTCAAAGCCCCAGAAGAGACGCAGGATTTGAGAGAACGAATTAGCGAGAAGCGCACAAATTTCCAAAATCAAATTAATGAGTTGAAAGACAACATGAATAAAGAGATAAATGAAATCAAGAAGACATTGAGTGAGCCCAAAGAAGAATTTGAAATCCTGAACTGAAAAGTAACAGAGCTCATGGGAATGAAAGACACAATAGGTGAGATCAAAAACACATTAGAGGCATACAACAGCAGACTCAAAATGATAGAAGAAAGAACAAGTGATACAGAAGACAGAACAGCTAAAATTGAAGAAAGAACAGAGTGAGAAAGGAATGGTAAAAATTGAGCAGGGGCTCAGAGAGTTGAATGACAACACAAAACACAGCAACACACGTGTCATGGGAGTTCCAGAAGGAGAAGAGAAGGGAAAAGGGGCAGAAAGAGTATTTGAGGAAGTAATAGCTGAAAATTTCTCAACTCTCACGAAAGAAATGAACTTACATGCCCAAGAAGCACACCGTACCCCGTTCAGAATAAATCTGAAGAGACCTACTCTAAGACACATACTATTTAGAATGTCAAATGTCAAAGAAAGAGAAAATGCTCAGAGCAGCAAGGGAGAAGCAAAAAACCACATACAAGGGATGCCCAGTGAGACTTAGTGCAGATTTCTCTTCAGAAACCATGGAGGCGAGAAGACAGTGGTATGATACAATTAGGAAACTGCGACAGAAAAACTGCCAGCCGAGAATTCTTTATCCAGCAAAATTGTCCTCAAATATGAAGGTGGGTATAAAATATTCACAAACAAACAGAAACTATGAGAGTTTGCAATAAAGAATCCACCTTTGCAGGATATATTAAAAGAAGCCTTAGAACCTGAAATGAAAAAGACAGGAGAGAGTGGCATGGAGGAGAGTATAGAAGAAAGAATAGCAGAAAGGATAACCAAAAGAGTAAAAAGACAGACAAAAATATGATGTGACATATGAAAACCAAAGAATTAAATGGTGGAAGTAAATAGTGCCTTTACAGTAATATCATTGAATGTGAATAGATTAAACTAGCCAATCAAAAGATACATACTTACAGAATGGATTAAAAAACATGAGCCATCCATATGCTGCTTACAAGAAACTCAACTTAGACCCAGGGTACAAACTGACAAAGTGAAAGGTTGGAAGAAGATACTCCATGGAAATATTAACCAAAAAAGAGCAGGGGTAGCTATATTAATATCATACAAAACAGACTTTAAATGCAAAAAAGTTATACGAGATACAGAAGGCCATTATATATTAATAAAAGGGACAATCCACCAGGAAGCTGTACCAGTCATAAACCTCTATCTACCTAACCGGGTGCCCCCAAAATAAATGAGACAAACTCTGGAAAAACTGAAGGGAGAAACAGACATCTCTAGAATGATCTTTGGAGACTTCAACACCCCACTCACATCATTAGATAGAACAACTGGACAGAAGATCAACATGGAAACAGAGAACTTGAACAATATGATAAACAAGTTAGACGTAACAGACATATACAGAACGCTGCATCCAAACTCACCGGGCTATACATTCTTCTCAAGTGCCCATGGATCTTTCCCCAGGATAGACCACATGTTAGGACACGCTCTCAATAAAAGACTGAAATTATACAAAGCACCTTCTCAGATCATAATGGAATGAAACTGGAAATCAATAATAGACAGGAAAAAAGTAAATTCGCAAATGTGTGGAGGCTGAACAACACACTCCTAAATAATCAGTGGGTCAAAGAAGAAATTGCAAAGAAGTAAATATATTGAGACAAAATGAAAATGAGAACACAATTTATCAAAACTTATGGGATACAGCGAAGGCAGTCTTGAAAGGGAAAATTATAGCCCTAAATGCCTATATTAAAAAAGAAGGGAAGCGGGTGTGGCTCAGTGGATAGAGCTCCCGTTTACCATATAGGAGGCCCTGGGTTTGCTTCCCAGGGCCTCCTTGTGAGGGCAGGC
>JAQZBX010042526.1:0-21982 GCA_029593785.1 Cabassous unicinctus
CTACAGATAAGTCAAAGACAAAAACAATGAAATCTCTCTCTCTTATCTCTTCCACTTATAATTCTTTCTTTCTTACATTCTTTCTCCCTGAAAATGATTATTTCATGAAATGCAATTTTATTGATGAGTTGTTTAGAAAATATTTTTGGGGTTGTAAGTGAAAAAATTAACATTCTAAGCAATTGCTAATCCTCTGATATTTTGCAATGTAGCCGAAAGAAAACACCAATAACTATGATAGCTTACTGAATTATATAGCCTTGATTCATGTTAGCCTTCTAAAGCAGTCAGGAGCTGATATCTGTAACTGTTGAAAATCACTCTAACGTAACCCAGATGCCTTGTTTCTCTAATGCTGATGCTATGTTTTGAAATTGCATGACCTTACCCTGTAACTGGACGTTAACAATACAACTCGTTACTGTCCCCGCTTGTATCTGATTATCTTATTTTGCAACCTTGAAGTGGGTGCCCTTGCACGTAGCCCCTTTGTAGATTAAAATGAGTCAGCCCAGAACTGACACCCCAAATTTCTAAGTTCTTTTGCTAAACCAAAGCAGTTCTAATCAGAGCTGGCTGCCTGACGTGTACAATAGGCTAAACTTTAAACCAAGTAAACTAAACATGTAATCAATCTGCACATCTGAGTGCTGAGTGAAGATAATTATATATTGATGCAAACTGTTGGAGATATTTCAATTTTTTGCTTTGTGCAAAAGTTACGGATATATATTAGTATATATAGAAAACTTTTGAAAACATAAATCAGACTGCAGTGGTTATCTTGAACATGGGTCGTTCAGCGTAAAATATTTCTATATTTATTATTTTGCAACAAATTTGCATTTATTTGTAACTAAAATGTGATGGAAATCCTTTTATTATTTGCTCTTCATCCTCAAACCCCTTTCTTTTCTTTCTCCCCTTAAAAATAAAACCTCTCAAATGACAGTTTTTATTATTAGAGGTGCGATTTTAGGAACAATCCGGGATGAGGTTCATGATTTCCACAAGTTAAACTTTAGGAGAAAAATCTAACCTAGATTTAAATATATATATTTATATATGTATAGCTGACGAGTCAAGAGCTGCTGAAGAAAAGGGAACTGCAGCAGAGCTGAGAAGACAGGCGGGCGGGAGGGGGGTGGTTATTAGAGGAGGTAAATCCGCTTGGAATCGAATCTTTTAGAGTCACTCAGTTCGGCCGCGCTTCCAGCAGAGAACTTTTTCAGGGAGTCCGCTTTGAATCTAGGGGAATGGGTCGGGCAGGGACGGTGGGGCAGTGTAGAACCTAGAGTGTTCTAGACAACTGAGCAAAGCTAGAGCCTCCCGTGCAATTTAATGTCATTACCTGCTCAGCCTTTGGTCCAACCTCCCCTGTGTCCCAATGCCCCACCCCAACTCGCGCCCCAGGCGCAGGCACGCACAGGCGCTGTTCTAGAAAAGTTACTGAATAAATAAATTCCCACTTTAGGCTTCAAATTAACAACGTGAGGATAATGGAATGTTTTTTTTCTGTTTACGTTCACCATATCTACGCCCCTACCTGCCCTTTGAGGGTCGGGTGGGGAAAGGTAGCTAACAGAAGAGAAGGAGGAAAGCGCAGGATGACCAGGGTTTGCGGTGGCCCCACCCAGATGCGCGCGATAAGGCCTGCAGGACAGCAGCCCTGACAGTATCCAGGGAAGGGAGAAGGGCAGCCTGCGGATCTTCAGGGCAGGATGTGGGACTTAACTGACCGAAAAGTCCCCAACGTTTTCAAAATCTCAAAAATGTTTTAGTCTCTTCAATTCCTGTTCAAAAAATAAAAATAAAAACAAATAAAAAAATAAAAAGAAGGAAGGAAAAATGAAAGAAACAAACAACCCTCTCACTTTTTTTTTTAATAGCTCATGTTTTATGAACCTTAGACAAAGATAGTTTCAAGCCCCAGATTCCCTGAAGAATGCTGCCCCTCCAACCTAGTAATTCTAGAGCAGGCTACGCAGTGAAGAACTGGAAGCCTGGAAGAGGATTAGACCTTTCGTATTCCCGCCCCCCGCCCCCCCAAAAAAACCCCCTGCTCTTCTGGAATTGGCCTCTCTGGGCGAATGCTGGGCCCTCCCGGGTTCCTTCTCCCGTTTCTTCCCGAATTGGGTGGCTCACCCGCCTGACAGTAGGTCCACACTTTCCTGGATTGCCCCGCTCTGGATTCCCCCCACAAGTAAAGGTCCCCGCTCCCGGTTCCTCTCTACATACCGCACCCTTAGTCACGATGACCATCTCGTCGACCCTCTGTCTCCTCGTCCTGCTCCAAGCAAGACGTCTAGCTGTAAAAGATATCCCTCACAGGCACCAATTTTCAAAATTTTTGTACCATGGAAGAATGAGTCGGAGCCGGTAGAAGGATGTACCCGTCTCACCGCCCTGACACCCCTGCTCCCCCCAAGCATCTAAATGCTAGGTTCTGGGTTCAGCAGAGAGGAGTCACCCGCGCCGCGCAACAGGGCACAGATGGCAGCGGGACTCATCACTACTGAGGGGCAGACGCAGGAGCGGCCTCCATCACCCGGACCCGGTCTGATTCCGAGGATGCTTGATCTGAGACGCAGAGCCGGCCAGGGTAGGGGAGCAGGAAGTGCGCTTCCGGAATCCAGCCCCAACACTGAACCCAAAGGTAAATCTTCGGCGCGAACGTCGCGGGATCTGGCCGGTTTTGCGCTTCCCAAACAACTGGTTTTGTCTGCAAGCCCAGAAGCCCAAGAGGAAGGGCAGCTCTTCTTCAAGAGGAAGCGACGGGGATGGAGGAGCCCAAAAGGAGGTCGGTGAGGCTATCTGCTAAACCCCTCCTGTGAAAGTGGACGTGAAGCCTAAAAAGGCAGCGGGAAAGGATAAACCTTCAGACAAAAAAGTGCAACAAAAGGAAAAAGGGGAGCAAAGGGAAAACAAGCTGAAGTGGCTAACCAAGAATCTGAAGATTTGCCTCCAGAAACTGGAGAAACTAAAAATGAGGAGTCCAGCCTCTGATGAAGCAGGAGAGAAAGAAGCCCAGTCTGGTTAATACCCTACACCATGTCTTATCAGTGGTCCCTGTATCTCCTCTCTTGTACAATCCAGAGGAACATTTTTATCAGCTATTTTGTAAACGCAAGGTTTTTAGTAGCTCTAGAAGAAACATTTTCAAGAAGGCAATTGGAATCCCACCTCATCACTTTTTTTTTTTTAAGTGTAAACTTTTTTAAAGAGGGGAAGTCATTTGCTGGTTATTTATTTTTTGGTACAAACAGAAAATAGTGGGATATTGAATTATGGAAGGCTTTGGCTGTCTTGGGCGTCAACTTACCATTCCACATTGGGGGCTGGCAGTTTTTATACCTACAATACAACACATTCTAAATGGTGACTGGGATCACAGCCATGCATTTAATATGTGTTGAACATTTTAAATCACTCCTATTCCCATGTTTTTTAGAAGACATGTTTCTTAAATCCACTCCCTGATCTTGGCTCTCCCTGTCAGAACTGTGTGCACTCTGTAACATCCTTGGTGGTGGTCGTCCAGTTTTTCTAATAACTTTGTTGTGTGCTGTAAAAGATTGGAAATGTGAGTATGTAGTGTGTATGGTATTAAATTGTGAATTGGTGGGACTTAAAGATGTAACAGCTTCTCAACATTTGAACATATTGGTAATTGATATCCTCTTAAGGAAAACTTGCCTCTAGATTTTAAGCTGGAAAATCACTGGAATAGCTTTAGAAAAACAACTACATGGCTTTTTAGGTTTTCGGTACGTACATTAAGAATTGTGTACAAATTGTTCATAACATCTGGGCTGATCTTCAAAACAACCAATAAAATCTCAATTATGAAAGAAAAAAATCTCTACCAGTAAACCTTTGATAAAAGAAAAACTTTTTGACATGAAAATTAGGATCTCACAGCTGAACTGAGCCGTTCCATTAATGAATCAGACAGCACCCCATGCAAAAAGTAGAAGGGAGCGCCAAAAGCGGTAGAAAGGGCAGAGTTTATATAGACAGACTTATACAACCAAGAAGGGAGCTAGCAGTATAAATGACACTCCATTGGCTATATCAAGATAGTATCCTTATTTGGCTAATGCCAAGGCAGAGTAGCTGGCGGACTATGATTGGTTGACTTTGGGGGCTGGAACATCTAAGCGCTCAGAAGAGACAGCAAGTTACGGTGTTTCAGTTTGCTGACTTGGGGCTGAGAACCAGCGTGTTCATCATACGCCCATTTTCTGACCCTCGCACCAGATAAGCTGGGCTTCCTCACACCAGCCCTGGCACTCTGTCCTTGCACCCTAGCCTGCGCTCCCGCACCAGCTCCCAGATACCCTCCACGCGGCCCCATGCCCGGGGTACCTCGCTCCTCTCTCCTCTCTTTCCTGCCCACTCACAGGGACCCTCCTCCCTCCGCGAACAAACTTTGAATCAATCAGGTCTGTAAAATGAAAGAAAAAAGGTCTTGATAATTCTCATACTTCCATTGAGAAATGGTGCTCTCAAAATCAATAAATTGGTCTTAAGCCAATCGATTTTAAAGATGATTTTTGGAACATTTTCATGGGCCAAGTGAACATGATTTAAAAGGGAAGATTTAAAAAATATCTTGGGGAAAAAAGGGTTTAGAAAGCAACCCCGACCAGAGGCCACTCGGTGAGCAGGCACAGCTAGGAGCTCGCATCGCCCGCTCTTGGCTCTTGCGCGCCCGCTTGGGCTAAAGCACTTGGCTCCAAGAGTCGGTCCCCAGATTAGGGATTTGAACGGTGCTCCCTGTTCTCAGGGCCGCATTATGGCTTTCGTGGGTCTCCACACACTTTTGCCTTCACGGGCCCCTTCTTCGATTTAAATATATATATATATATACTTCATGACTGCCATGGGCTAAAGACGACTATATTGATCTTATACAATAAATATTTTCGTTTAGTTCACTTTTCTTTTCTGATTTTCAAAGAAATTAGACAACTTGGTTGGCCCCTAAAAGTGTGGTGGTTCTGAGACACTGCCTAGTGGACAAGCTGGCCCTGTTTGCTCACCTCCTATTATTTGTTCAGGGCAGCAGCACCTGGGGTTTTATCTCCTGAGTTGCAGAATTGTGAAGCTGCTCCAGATGGGACTTCCCTTCCCCCACCACAGCACCTACAATTTCTGTGCTGAGGGAGATGAGGCAAAGGATTCTATAATTGCCCAGCCTTAAGTTTATATGCTCCCCTAGCCCCTTACCCCCCTTTAAAATGCAACTTAGTGAAAAAAATCTATATTTTCATTCAAATAAGTAAATGTTCCAAAGATGAAAATTGTCCCTCCTCAGCTCATTTAAAGGAAGTTAAGAAAGCAAGAACAATACCTTTTTTCGTTGAAGCCAGTAATGATGATATATCTTCAGTATCACATTCCAATTCAGGGTCCATGAGGCTCTTGAGATGCACTGCTATGAACTTACACGTCACATTTATTTTGAAATTCATTTCCATTTATGGAAATTATTGAATAAGAATTTTCCTTGGCAAGAAAAGACAGGGAAAGAAAGGGAACATCAAAGCTTTTTTCCAGGCGAACTGATGACTAACCTGGCTGGAAATGGCTCGAAGAACCAGATGAAGAACCGACTATGGAATCTGACAATGCCTTAAATCATGCAAAACATACAAATGTGCCTGCATTTGACCTAATCTCTGTGAAAATTCAAGGCTCTGTAATCTTTTCAAGACATTTAAAGCAGGATTTTGGTAAGATTTTCTTCTTTATAAGCTTTTGGTTGTGTGATGGAAAAGTATTAACAGCATAATTACAATCTTGAACAATTTATGAAACAGAATCACAATGCTGGCTACTGTAGACATGCACTTTGTTTAATGTAATCCTTTGTTCAATGCGATGTACGTATCACATATTCTTTGCAATATGTGATAACCATTTGATTGGTATAAGAAACGTTTTTCTGTGATTCATGGCTCTTGCAGTCACCTGTAATTCTACCTCTAGTAATGGGATTTATGTGCAAGGGTTTTGTTTTGTTCTTTTTTAATCTGTGACTTGGACAAGAACGCAAGTCCTTATAAACAGTTTTCTTCCAAAGGAATTGATCAATTTTGACAGATATTAAGACCTTTTAAGTGATTTTAGTGGATGCGAAAAAAGAAGATTTAAAGTTAGTCCTTCTTATAGTATTGCAATAACTGTTTATTGTTCATGTCTATGAACAATAAACAGCTATCAATAAACATTGTGATACTTTTTTCTTTGTAGACCTTTCTTCTCTCCTATACATTTTCAAGTCACTTTATCAAGTTACTCAATAATTCCATCTAAAAACTGTATTGGGATTACATTGATTCTAATGATTAACAATCTTATTTGGAATGGTTATATCTGAGGTAATCTAAGGTCTTTGCATTTATTAAGATCATATTCTATGATATTTATCAGGATTTTAACATTTACTCCATAGTGTCAATTCCTAGCTACTCCATTTACTCCATAGTGTCAATTCCTAGATGCAGAATAGAAACTTAACTATATATCAAGTACTATGCTAGATACATTAGATTCATGATACCCACAGCCACTGGGACTCATGCATATTACAATCATGCTTTTCATATGAGGATCAATATTCCATCGTTGGCAGGCATTAGGTGTTTTGAATAAAACACTGGTATAAACAAAGACATAGTGGTGGGTTTGAATTTAGGGGAATTTGAGGGGAGGGTTCATAAAACAGTAATTGCATAAATTAAATAGAAGGTTGTCACAACATTTATTCAACTAAAAGTCTAATGCAGAGAGAGATTCTGTTCACGTTACTTTATGGATAACTAAGTTAACCTTCTGAGTCACATCTACATTTTGAAGGGGGCAGGATCATTACACATGAAATCTATTTAAAGTTAATCCAAAACAATGAAAATGTAGCTGCCCAATATTCTTTGAAAGCATGATAGCATAAATATAGAATGAGCCTCTTTTAAAAAATAAAATGATGTTTAATTTTCCTAAAATTAAAAAAAAAAGGAAATTAAATAATGGGATGTATATATTGCCTAGCAAATTCAAGACATATTTTAGGTTGCTATACCAATGACCTTCACATATAGGGCAGTATGCACTTTCATATATGTAATTAAAACTGCATTTGTTTGGTTATTTAAAGGACAATAGAAATATGTGAATTAACTAATAATGCACATAGTCTTGGAACCCAAAACTTTAACTCATGGCAGTGTATTCTCCGTATTCAAACAAAAATTGCACAAGTTGAGTATGATTATTGCCAAACCATAGAAGTTGGGAAATGTGTAACAATATGATATTAGAATTAAATAAGTTCAAATTTCCAAATGGAATGTCTGCATTGCTAAATGAAATTTCATTATGTAATTACAAAGTATTAAGAAAATAAAAACTGTCCCAAGAGAGCTGACCCAGCCAGCTTAGGGGTGAGAAAGGAAGCGGCCATGGCCCACCTTCTTCTGAGCTCAGGGCTGGCATCTTCTGAGGCCCTGGGGCCTTATCTGCGGAACTCCAGGTCTACTGTTTACAATGGGGAAAATTTTGCTCCATCACATCTGCCTTGAACCAGGAGACACAAAGTACGTGGGATTCAGAAGTCACCAGCAAGTGCTATTTTTTTTTTTTTTTCGGAGGTACTGGGAATTGAACCTGGGACCTCATACATGGGAAGCAGGCACTGAACCACTGAGCTACATCCACTCCCATAAGTGCGTTTTTATGCTCTTCTTGCTTTTTAGGCAGTTCTAACGCTAGGAGGAAAGTGGGTGGGGACACTAATCCTAGGAGAAAATTTCTTGACAAAACCTGATGATATTTTAACCTAAAAATTCAATTATCTTGGGCCAAATTATCCAAAATTAAGCTGTATTTGTGATAGATTGGATTATGGGGTGAAAATAAAAAGTGCTAGAGGAACTGGGGAAGGAAAGCTATTTTAGGGGACAATCATACTGCTAGTATGGGGGCAGAGATGGTAATCCAGGTCTCCAAGCAGGTGAATGCTTGGGAGATGCTTAAAGGATATTTGGGATGTGGGTGAGGGCCCTGCAGGGGTAGTTGCCCTTTTCTTAATTTGGACTTTCACTGTCCTAGTTTTGTTTCTTACTGTTGAATTGCTATATTCAAAGGACCCCAGAATATGTCCTTGAATGAGAAACTAAAGTCTCAGGCTCCAGAAGCAGACTGGGTTAAAGAGCAATTATATCAGTTTCTTCATGAGTGACCCTCAGCAAGTTATCCAGGTTTCATTTTATCATCTCTTTAATGGAAGTCAAATTAGCTCTCATTCCACAAGGTCGTTTTCATGTATATGTTTGATAATAAAAGTTAATCCTTAGATAATAATGCTTATTTTCATTATTATAGATTTTATCTTGGGTGGTAACATACCTTAATGAGAACAATGTAAAATGGTTCCTTTTCTGGAGCATTCTTTCTGTATGTGGATTGTTTTTTCTTTCTCATATCATGTCCCTGGTGAAATTGCATTGTAATACATACTTTGTCATCTGTGTCAAACATTCCGTTGACAAAAGCAACAATGGATAAAAACATAAACTTCCTTGATCAGATATTACCTTTACTGTAATAAAATCTGATTAAGCCCATCATTTAGCAGTGTTGGTATCCTCCTGTGTGCCAGGTGCTGTGATGGCAGCCACAGACCAAGATGAAGAACTGGCTGTAGCAGACACAGACCTCACATCCCAGGGAGAGAGCAGAGAGTCGAGGTACCATCAGGGTGCAGCCCCCTCCATGAATCCTGTGGTAGTTGATTTGCTGACCAGAAAGAAATGTTCTGAGTATGATGGCTCCCTTTTTTGTTGTTTTCCTTTGTGTTTTGCTTTCCTTGAGCTGAGGGGAAAAAACCAGATTGGTAGAAAAATAAAGGAGAAATAATGAAACAAAAAAAGCAAATGACAAAATAGTACAGAAGGCAAAAGATTCGAAACACTAGTTAGATGAAAGGTCTATAACATGGCAGCCTCACAGCTGAGCTGGGGACTGGGATAAAGACACTAAGGATAGAAAGGCTCTGCTGGGTGTTTAGAAGGGTGGGGCAGACGCAGAGCTCAAGGTGGCAACTGAATTCCAAGGAAGAGGTGAGGGGCAGCTAACCTCTGTGGTAGGTGCACCAGGAAGAAGTCACAATAGTGAAAACGAGTAATAGGTCAGTGTGGGGACCCAGGCCCCCCTAAGTCCTCAGCATGTAGCTGCCTGTGTGACCTAGACATAAGTTAAAGGTTAACACCCCCTCCCCCGCAAAGGGGAGAGAATGCTAGATGTTATTGTAAACTATAAGCTTCCCAAACCAGTAGGTGTCCTTGGTAAACATCCTTCCTACGAGCGTAGTGAATACATCACCACACACCATGTGCATGTGTCATGTGACCCTAGCAGGAACTCTGTTCTCAGACCCTATGGAAGGTCCTTGCTCTGCAACCCCTTATATATCACTCCTCATTTTCTCATCTCTTTGTGGAGTGCTAACTTCATTCTCTGAGCCGCCGCCTTTAGAGATTCTCTCCTGTCGGTAAGTCCTGATAAAGCTTATGCCTGACTAAATGCCAGGTGTGTTCTTTGGTCTCGCGGCCTCACCAACTTGTGCCCTTCAGGAGCCGAGTATCACAGGCTGTTTGCCGGTGATCAGCATCAGTCATCAGCAAGGTATGGGGATAGATGATAAACAAAGCAGGCTCAAAGCAGAGATGCATCAGGAGACTCACTGCTTGAATGTGCTTATTTGAAGAAACTTCCTGTCAATTGTCTAATCCTCTTATGTTCTGAAAGAGTTGTGGTGAGTGGTGGCCCCAGTGTATTTATACTAGCATATGCTGAATTTGGCTTTGACAGCTCAAAGTGGTTTTGTGTGTTTGTGTCTGTGTGTGTATATATTTTTCTCACACACAGATATTATATATATACAATTCTCTACACTCATATTTTGATTGAACATATCTTGCTATGTGATAGACACCTTTTCATATGGCTTTATGTTTCTTTTAAGTTTTTCCTAGTAACATTTCAAATATAAACATAGAGGGCCTAATCTGATTTTAAAGGTGAGACATAATCTGAAGAGTCCAGCAAAATTTGTTGAGCATTGATTATTGTACAGTGTCAGTGAATATTCAGGCTCTGATTTGAATCCTTATTGTTTCCTATAAATAGACTAATTTAAAGAGGCTCATTTCCTCCAAAGGATTATAGAGTACACTCATAATGGTTACTCTGCTTCCAGGAACTTATGCTACAGTAGAATCCTTTAATTTTAGAATGCTGCATCCATAAATTGATTACCCTGCTGCTTTAAAAAGAATGCAGGATCTTTGAATAAAGTTAGGAGAAAACATGTCCAAAATAGTGGCTGTTTGAGTTGTAGAGAGAGAGCAGTGCCCCAGGTGGCTGTAACACACAGAGGGGTAGTGTTACCTGGTGGGTGCCACATCACCCAGCCAAACACTTGCTGAGTAGTCCCTCTTTCCAGCCTGCCTCTCACTCTGAACAGTGCAAACCATGGCTACTAATTCCATTCAGCTCCCCTAGATGGGAACTGCAGACAAAGGCAGGAGATGACTTGTTAGGTAATCTCAGTTTACACATTCCAAAATTAAACTGCTTTTCTTAAATAAAAATTCTGCTGGTCTCCGGCATCTGTGAAAATTCTCCTTGAAGAATCACTTACAACATTTTGCACTTACACTTTATTTTCTATTCAGTCCTGGAAAAAATTGCATCTCATGAAATAAACACGTTTTATTTCATTTGGTATAGGGGTCATTTAATCCAACACAGGAAGGAAAGGTGATAACAGCAAATATAATCAGGGGATCTCTCTTACCAATGTCTTGTCTACTGTTATGGCATAAAATACATTATATTGGTGCCTTGACATCCTGCCTGACTTAGTCACGTTTCCCTTTAAGTGACCACCCCAGTTAGCCCTGCCTTGGGCATAACCACAACCAGCAGGGCTTGTACCTCCATACAGTTTGGATGATAAGAGCCACCCTTATTCTTTGAATGACAACTGCTGCTTTTTCTCCAATTGCCCCTGCCACTTCTTCTCTGTAAGATCCCTTGCCTTTCATTAACTTGCCCAACTTTCTCAATAGCACTTATTACATTAAAGTAGTCTTATTCATGTATTTGCTGGCACTTTTACTGTCTTACTGTCTCTTTCTTTCCACAAACGTTTCAGGTCCTTTATGGAAGGGCCTATGTCTGCTTTGTTGATGACTGTGTCTCTAGTACCCTGATCAGTTTGTAGCACTGTTCAGCCATTTATTAAATATTTTTGAATGAAGAAGGAATGAATGCATAAAAATACTCTCCAGGCACAGGCTGAACAAAGAAAGAGCACAGATATCACTCAAAATGAGAAAAATACCTTCCTTGCAAGGCTTTGAGTTTTTGTTTATTTGTTTCCCCATATTACTTTTCAGAAGATTCAAATATATTTGCTCTGATCAGCTAAGGCTAGAATGATGCAATCAACTAATTTGTCCAAAACCACACCCAACTCAGATTTCATTAATGCTGTTCAGGAAGAGCATATAATATGCCCCTTTCATCATATAGTGTGCATGTGTGTGTTTTTAGGGGAGGGAGAACAAAAATATCCAGCATTTTTGGGGGGTCCAGTGGGTCTTAGAGCCTGGCTTCCCCTTCCCTAAGGGAAACTCAACCCTTAGCAAGCAGCTGCCTGCCTGCCCCAGGGCACAAGTTAAAGTGTAACAAATCTCACAGGGAAACAATGAACAGATGGTATCATAGACTGTAATTTTCTCCAGGCTGTACACTTCCTTCCTACAACAATATCACCAGACCCCATTTATGTGCTTCATGTGACCCAAGCAGAAACTCTGTTATGAAATGTCTTCTGAGACCCTATATATTGCCCCTCATTTTCCCACCTCTTTGCGGAGCATAAACTTCATTCTCTGAACCTCTGCCTTTGGAGACCCTATTTATTGGTAAGTCCCAAATAAATAAAGCTTATGTCTAACACTGTACCAGGGGCATTCTTTGGTCTTGCAGTTGCCCCGATCCATGCCTTCAGGAGCTGGGTTGGAACACATTTATACATTCAGACATATAGGTTCTGCGTTTACCATCAGCATTGCATTTGGAGAACTGGGAACAGAAGCTTAGGGAAAGACCAACATGTGGAAAAATGCTCTAAGAATAAGAAAAATTATCATTTATCATTTGAGTGGCCGTTTGAGTCAGGAGCTGTGCCAAGCACTTCATATCTTTAACAGGAGATTGTGGCTCCAAGAGATGCCTGATTGTACAAGAAGAAAGAAATGGGGGAAAGGGAAGAAACACCCAGATGTGTTTCAGGTTTATATCCGTGCTTTGTATCACTACAGTGTCTTCTGCCAAGCAGACATTTGCCAAATCCTTACCCCTCCATTTCCTCAGTTTTTTCCTGACCATAAGTGTATCAGTATAAAAATGCTATAAAACACTTATAGGCATTTTCTTTGACTTAAAAATTGGCCATTAGAAGCATAACATTTTGGTCTGTTCACATGATAGAATATCATGCAGCTGTAAGAAGAAATGAAGTCATATAGCATATGACAACGTGGATGAACCTGGGGGACATTATGTTGAGCGAAGCAAGCCAGACACAAAAGGACAAATACTGTGTGATTGCATTACTATGAGCCAAACATATTGTGCAACATAGTTTGATTAAAAAAAAATTATATGTATCCAGTACATTTAATTGAGAAATGTATGTATTTATTCATCTGTGTTTACTTTTCTGTTTTTAATTTATATTTTCAATTATTAAATGTACAAAATAAAGTTAAAAAAAAGAAGCATAACATTGACTAACAGATTCATCATAATCCTTAGAGAAGGACAAAACTCCATAACTGGTTCATGCATTTATACTTTACTTTTTTGTTTATAAGATTGTATTAAGCCCTGTAGCAGTTTGGCAGTTTGATGTAATTATGAATTCCAAAAATATAATTGGATCATGCTTGTAAACTGATATGCTAATCTGGGCATGATTAAGTTATGATTAGGGCGTTAACTGGGCCACGTCCGTAGGGCGATGAGCCCCACCCCTTGGTGGGTGGGGGAAGAAAATATAAAAGGCAAGGCAAAGGACAGAGGGAGCAATTCTGATATTGGAGTTTTGATACTGGAGCCTGGGGAAGCGAGCAGACTGAGGACCTTGGTCGTGAGGAAAGAAAGAAGGCCCCGGGATAGAGACGAGCTGTTCGCCTGACAGTTTCACAGCTGGCCTAATGGAGACACTCAAAGCCTAGACAGCCTTATAGTCTACAGCTGACCTTGTGGAGGAACCAAAGGAGCTAAGCTCGGAGAGAAACATATTTCTGGTATTTTGCATTAGCACCCCTTTTGGCTGACTAATACAAGCCCTGACAAACCTACCATTTAAAAGAAAAATTAGGACCTTGACAAAATCTAATATTCAGCTATTAAAATTTTAGACATGGTGTTCAGTTCCTGCTATTCAATTTCTTTTGGTCCAGCCCCCTTTACATTCTAAGTTTTTTTCTTTTCTTCTCTCCATTTCATATCCTGGTCTCGCTTAATCCTTTTAAGTAATATTTCCAAATGTTTCTGTCCCTGTGTCATTTCTTCTGTGATCTCTTTTTTCCCTGTTATTTTCCTTACGGTTTCCTTTTCCTTGCAATTTCTTGTTCATAGGAGTGTAGTTTAGCTGACTTCTCATTTCTTGCTTGTAGGACCCTCACATTTTTGCTCTGTCTGCAATTCTTCCATTGCTTTCCACAATCCAGTTCCAATGGAACTTCAATCTGCTCAGCCCTATTGTCTCCATGGGAGATGAAGGCTCAGTCCCTTGGGGCCACTGGAATGCTGGCCAAGCTGTTCGTGACCCCTCTCTGCAATAGTGGAGCAGTGACCCTGAGCCTGTAGATGCCAACCCACTGGGTCTCCTTGTCACTAGGGGAAATTATTGAGGAGAGAGAAAAGAAGAAAAGCAGACTATGAGAATTCTGGACAAGGAAGCAAGTCAGCTTAGATGGGAAGCCCATTCCATACACAAACTGACAAAAACACTTCATTTCCTCCTTCACAAACTACTGCTATTCTCTGATATGGAATATTGCCATTTAGTCAGTCTAATAAAAAGTGCTATGCAAACAGTTTAAATCCCACATTCCAGTCTGATTACAGCCACTAAGTGAATCCATATTGAAATTAAGTCCTGCCATTGTGATAGAAAAAATGCCCTCACAGACTAACTGGTTTTGGTTTCTAATATATAGGGGACAAACATGTTTGAAAGTCCTAAGTGTGGTGGCTATGGCATGCTTTCCTTTAGCCCAGCGGGAGCTGAAACCATGGGGATGTGTACATCTTACTCCTGGGACACCTACAGAAAGTACTGAGTCTCAGATGCTGCAGGCCCTGAGATGGGCAGAGGCCAAAGTGCATAACCTCACTGGGCCAAGTGACAGTACCCATGAGCCTTCAGTTTGGCTGGATCTTGAAGTACAATCCATGTAGATTCTGCACTGGGCAGACTCTAGCAGAGAAATCAGTAGCTGCCTGGATTTGTCTAACTAGAGCTGATGCCCTGGAAACCCACAGTTGTCAGCTCAGAGGGCACAGGGTTAGAGTTCTTCCTCTTGCCTCTGTTAAAGGGGTTTCTGCCCCACCCCCTTGTTAATGTAACCTTCAGACCATTCAAGGAACATTTGGTGGTGTCTGCCCTCTGCCAGGCCTTCTCACCTGCAGGGCTGCACTCAGTTTCAAGGCAAACTGAAACTGGCCAGACTGCCCCATCTCACTCCAGTAAATTCCACACCTTGGCAAAGGCAGCTGGATTTCTGCCTCCAACTCTGACCTAGATCCCTGCACCCCTTACTGCCCAAGGCCCACCTACAGACCCCTCCCAATCCTGACTCCACAACTCCATATCAGTCCCCACAAGTGGAGAAGAAGGGGAAATGCTTTAATCATTGTGTACACTTTCAAGTAGAGAAGAACCATGACAATCTTAGTAGATATAAAAGAAAAGTTCCTTAGCGATTGCATGAAGTAATTTTCCAACTTTAAGAGCTTTAAGTCATTCAGGAGAGGAACAAAATAAGAAATACTCCCCACTGCACAGATCTCAAGGCGCCTAGGCGTGCAGGACACAGCCCCAGGCGAACAGTCCACAGGGGCAGTATGAGGGTCCCCACAGCCGTGTCTCAGGCTCCTACCTGGGCGTCCATCAAAGGGGGTGATGCTGTGAGCCATGAGCAAGGCAGGGGTTCCTTTCCTTTCTAGATTCCTCCTTGATTTAAGCTTTGGTTTTCAGCAGCTTCCAGGGGCGGCCTGGGCTCTGGGGGCTGCTCTGGGCATGCGCCCGCCCACCTCCGCTGGCGTCTCCTGGACACTTCGGGCCCCATTGGGCCGCCCTGTCTGTAGCCACCACCTCTTCCTGGCGTGACTGTAGCTCCATCGCGGTGTCAGGCATCGGCTCCTGGACAGGAGGGTCTCGATGGCGTTTTGACCTCTGGACTTCGGGAACGTGTTCGAGTGTGGGGAAAGCCCATCGCTGCCGCCTGCATGCATGGTAGTTCACACTGGAGAAAAACTCGGAGTGTTCGCTGCAGCGTTGTCGCAGCGCTTCGAAGTTATCCAGCGCCCAGGCCCAGGCCTGTGGCAGATTCAGAAATGCTGGCACGCGGGGCTCTGGACTTGGCGGTCTCCAAGGCACCTCCTCCAAGGTGGACGGTAGGAGATCCATAGCTTCAGCTTCCTGACCAGGCCAAGCCATATAGCTGGTCTAGGAAAAAGGGCAAATGATTCAGTGGAGGACTGACTGGGTTTATATGTGTTTGGTCTCCTATCAGCCCAAGTCTGAATACCTGCGCTGTGACACACATTTGCCTTGCAAATTGCTGCAGAACATGATAGGATTAAGGTGAAAATGCTATCATTCTTGATGGCTCTATTGAAAGTCTGGGGGTTGTGATGACTGAATCAGGCAGTGGCCTGGGGAAAGGAAGGAAGTTCTGGTGGGCTGGGGGTGGGGAAAACTGTCAGTTTCTAGGCACTGAGTATTAAACCTATTGTGCCTAATTCTCTTAGGCATCACAGTGGCACTGCCTGGTTTTGGAGGTGAGATTTAGTGAGATTAGATCACACACAGGAGCACAGAGCTAGTTCATGCTGGAGCTGGAACAAGAACCAAGGGCCTTAGCAAGTACATCAGATAGGAAAATGAGTAAAGAAATAATTAGGGAGGGAAAAGGAGAATTTCACGGTGTACTGAGAATTGTAATTTTTCTATTTTTGTCTACACTAGGTTACCTGAATCAAAGAGAATAAATTTGCTATGGTTTCATACCTAACGGGCAAATGGGTTGAGTTAGTGTCACTTTTTCAACAGTATTTTTTGCAGAAGCTCTACTCTGTTTTATATAATTATGTGCATGCTATTATTAGTTATTGCCCTTTATCTATCATCCCTATTTTCATTTCAGTTCCTCCCATTAGTAACTGTTTACTTTTTTTTGAGGAGGTACTGAGTGGATTGAATCCAGGACCTCATACATGGGAAGCAGGCACTCAACCACTGAGCTATATCCACTCCCTTGTAACTTGAATTTTTCTTTTTCTGTAACTTTAATTTTAATATGTACTTTTGTGTCAATCAGTCTTTTTATATATGATATATTCTTTTGTGAGCATATATTTTTAAGTCATGTCAAAGTATGGGGTTATATTTCTTATTTTATTCATTACTTGCCATTCATTTGCAAATATCTGATATCTCTATGTATGTATTTCATCTGCTGCTTCCACCTCTGGCATATTGTCCTCTGATGAGCCTCTTCCACATCTTTCCTAGGCACTACCCCATGGTGGACACCCAGATTGCCCCTTCATCACCATCCTCACACATAATAGTCCCTTGCAGATGTTTGAGAGAACTTCTCTAGGATATATACCCAAGAGCAGAATTGTGGCATATTTTACTGAATTTGCCAGATTTCTGTGTAGAATGATGGCAGTGTTTACTCTCCAACAACAGTGCGTAAGATTTAATCAAGGCACACATAGTTGGAATGACCCAGTACTCTAACATTTGTAGTTTCATCAGCATGGCAAGGGTGGCATGGTCTGAAGAGCCACCCTTGCTCAACCAATTTTGAGTCTGAATGGCTCAATCTGTAATCTGTATGTTTACAGAAGGACAAATATTGTATGATTCCAAGGATATAAAATATCTAGAATAATCAAGTTCATATATACAATAAGCAGATTAAAAGTTAAGAGGAACTGGGGGCAGGGGAAATGCAGATCTCTTGTTTAATGGGTACAGTCTGTTTTGGGTAATGACTAAGTTCTGATAATGGATAGCTGTGATGGTGGCACAAAATTGTAAATGTAATTAATGCCACTGAATTGTACATTAAAAATGACTAAAATGGCAAATTTTATATTATATACATGTTACCACAATAAAAAAATCTGTCTTTACCTTTCTATCAGATATTAAGATAACCTTATCAACTACTAAATCGCTTTATGCTTAAAATATTTGAATGTGTTCTTTCAGCTCCTAAAAACCATGAAAAGAAATAGTACAGTAACATCACATCCAACTTTATTTTTCCTAGCTTATTTAAATCTGTTTTCTTTTTAACAAAGTTGAAAAAATAATCCAGATTTCCTTAGTAAAATATTTAAAGTTTTTCTTTACGTTCATTTAGAGATTTTTAAATGAGAAAAAGAGATAAAGATAAAAGGAAACAGTTCCTCTTAGTATATCTTTTTGAAAAGTTACTGTTTTCCTTTCTTACATGCCTTCCATTCAAGAAATAAATTAAATATTTAAAGACATTCTGATCTCTTCAGTCTTTAACACAGGTATTCTGGGACACCAGCCAACAGTACTGCCTCAGACCTCCTCTGATCCTTGCCGTGCACTGAACCAGACCAGGGATTAAGGCACTGGGAGTCTGAACGGAACGTGGTTAGTGGTGGTGGTGATGATGGAGACGCCAGAGAAATGGAAGAACGAATTGCTGCCTCCATCCCTCCCTCTCCCTGTCCTGCCCTGACTTGCTTAGCTTTTAAGGCCGGTTTTGTTTGAGACTGACAACTGGAGCTCCTTAGCCATTTTTTGCCATTTGCCCCTCTGGGCACCCCCAATCCTCTCCTCTCCCCACGCCCAAGACGGCCTGCCTAACCAGCCCTCCACAGCCCGATCTCCCTCCCTTGCCTCCTTCTGTTATGTCTCACTCTGTTATGTTTCCAATTTTTAAAAAAATCATGCCTGCCTTTATCAGTATCAGTGTGGGCTGTTTTTTCTTATTTTTGAAGAGGTACTGGGGATTGAACCCGTGATGTCGTAGGTGGGAAGCAGGCGCACTCAACCACTGAGCTCCAGCCCGCTCCCTGTTATATCTCCAATTGAGAAAGAGAACCAATCATTTACAAGAGACCATGAAAACATTTCCCCCAAACACATTAAGCTATGAGGGACACTGATGTTGCTCAAAGGATGGGCTTTGGCTGTGGCCATCTTTGTCAGAGAGCAGACTTGGGTTTGGGCAATTATTTGAAATTGAATGATTGAATTTTACCCATATTCTTGATTTTCAAAAAAAGAGTGGAAACCAGAAAAGTGAACCTGCTGATGGGGAAGATCAGTAAGGTGTGAGCTCCTTCCCTTAGGATGATTGAAGCTGAGATGGAATCAAGAAAGGCTGGTAAGGCCTGAGTAGGGTGGTGATTGGTGTTAAGTTCATTGGCCATGATTTCACGTGTTAAGGAAAAAGAGGGAAGCGGATGTGGCTCAACTGGTTGGGCTCCCGTTTACCATATGGGACGGCCCGGGTTGGATTCCTGGGGCCTCCTGGAGAAGGCAAGCCGGCCCGACGCAGCAAGATGATGCAAAAAAGGGAGACAAGCAGATACAGAAAAACACACTGCAAGTGGACACAGTGAGCACCAGCAGCAAAGGGGGGATAAAAAATAAATCTTTTTTTTTTTAAAAAAAGGAAGCACTGCAAATGGACACAGTGAGCACAAGCAGCAAAGGGGGGATAAAAAAAACTTTTTTTTTTTTTTTTAAAAGAAAAAGGACAACAGAAAAAGAACAAAATAAAAGAATATGTACTATGAAAGTATTTATGGGGGAAAAGACACAATACTGAGATTTGCTTTAAAATACTCCAGCAAACAAGTACATGAGGGCAGGGAGCAAGACTGATCTTGAGTCATGTTTCTTGAAGCTGCTGATGGATGGGTACCTGTAGATTCATTATACTAATCTCTGTTTTTACAAACATCTGACAATTTCCATGATAAAAAGTAAAAATAAATATTTATTTAATACCAGAAATAACATTATGAAACATTGCATGTAAAAGTCAAAGTGTGATTAGGTATTAAGTGTGATTAACTTCCTGGAAATACCTCCTCCTAACTGCTAAGGGTATCCTATGACTTTTATAAGATCATAAAAGTCATAAGGTCATTTGTACAGATGTATTTAATTTCATTGTGCAAACAATGCAGAATTTTACATGCAAGGAAAGTGTATGATACATATGCAACAACAACAAATAATTACAATCCCTGAATTCAGAAGCCCTTGAACCAATAAGCAAGTGTTAACAGTGATGGTGGAGATTGGGAGTGGGAACAATGTATTGTACTGTTTGAATTTTTTTGCCAAATACATGTGTCAGTTTTTAAAAACAATTCATTGACAGAATAAAGAAAAGCTGTTGAACAAGTTAAAAAAAAAAACACATTTATTGCCTTAATACTGAGTAAATGAGATTTTATAAATGAAAAGTTTTAATTTTTTCTAGAGGAAGAAAAATAAAGACTTTCAGGCTGAAACCTCAGAACTCCTAAAACAGTCGTCCTGGCCCAGGGGTTCAAAAGCAAGTATAACACGTCCACCCTTGACCTTCCATTCCCTTTAATTTTTAACAGAAGTTCTGCAGTGTGGGGGAATCCCGGCAGGCCTCGGTCTGCAGCTGTGTACGGCGGGGGTGGGAGGGGCCGGCAAAATAAGCATGCTGGGGAAGGTGTCGGTCCTGTTGATTTTCAGCACCTGACTCTCCTGAAGCTGACTTTGACTCTTTCTGGTATTTTTTTGGTAGTTACGAAATTGAAATAAAGCCTCAAGGCTTAAATCACTCCAAGTCAAGCCATAGGTTGTTCCAGAGCTGAGATTGAAATCTGGGTCTCCAAGGAGAATTTTGCTGTGGGGAAGATGGTTTGTAGAGGTGGGGCCAAAGTAGTTCACCAAACATCTAGGCTTTTTTGCAACTTCTTGTTTTGGTCCTTTATTTTTGAACTCCTACATTAGAAATAATTGAAAGGGGGAAAGAGAGGGAGTTAGAGAGAGAGAGGAGAGAGGAGAGAGAGAGGCTTTAGATATCAATGATTAGATACGGTAGTTTGGGTTCAAATTCTTATTTCATCCCTTACTAAATGCAGGTATCATTTAACCTTTCTAAACCATGGTTTCTTTGTTTTTTAACCTGTAGAGGGCGGATAAAGATATGAATTTCACAAAGTAGCTCTGAGTATTTAATGAAATAATATTCGTTTAATGTCAGTGTCTTTCATATTGTGGAGCTAGTTCACCTTCTTGTTCCCTTCCTCAAATGGTTTCTGGCTCTGTGAGTGCTTTCATTGTTCTGCTGGAACTGTGTGATTCACATTTTCATGTCTGGGAATTACATATAAATTCCATGCCCTTTTGGCTGGAAGCTGCCCTCAATTGGCCTCTGAGGACCCAGTGCACAGAGGCTAACAGCATGGCCTCTTCTTTCATTAGGCCAAGGGAGTGAGCAGAGGCAATGAGCAGGGCTGCCAGCAAGGCCAAGCAGACTTTTCCAAAACCGAACCTCGGAAGGGACACTGTAGCCCCTTCTCTGAGTCGTGTCTACCCTTGGCTGGAAATCAGTCACTACGTGAGCTGGCACTCATGGGGAGGAGTTCCACAAGTCCCACAGCCTCAATAGGTGGACATCACAGAAGCCATTTCCGACACTGCCTAGCTTGGCCCTTTTTTTCTCAGTCCAGAGTCTGGTTCCTTTCCGAAAGCAAGTCCACAGGTACTTGGCTTTTGAACCGCCAATCCGATGTCTGGCCAAAGTCCAAGATGATTTAATTTTCAGGTTCGCATCACCAGCAACCTGGGGATGCGATTGGCTCCCGGGATGCAAGGCCCTGCCCAGCTTCCTGGTGAGAGCCTCAAAAGGCTCGGGATGTTGCCTTCTGAATCCCAGATACTCTGTGCCTCCCTGTCTGCGAAGATGGCAACGGAGAGGCCTTCTCCTGCAACTGTGCAGCAGGCTTGGGACTCCGCAGACGACGCGACCGCGCCAGGTCAGAGCGCAGAAGATTCTCGCCCGGGTCTACTGCCTTGCTATCCGGAGCTGGATGTGTTCTCTTCCGACAGCCATGCCTTCCTTCCACTGGCAAGTTCTTTCGGGGCCCTGGAATTTCTGCACTGGGACATCCCACCACACACACCGAGAGCCCAGAGCACTTTGAAGTGGAGCACACGCAAGCACGCCCCTGACGAGGAGCCGGAGACTCAGAAGGAGCCCGAGGTCTCCCCAAAGGAGGTGGATGGCGCCCAGGAGCTGGGCAAGCACCAGACCAGCTCGGCCACGTCGCGTTGCTCGCTGGACTGGCAGCTGGAGACCGAGAGCTCAGAGGGCGGTGGGGATCCTGCGGAGCGTCGCCCTCGCCCTGCTCCCACCGCTCGAAGCCAAGGAACGACCACCCCCGTCTGCTGGCAGTGGATTCGATGCGCGTTGAACCGCGTGTCTGGGCGCTGCTGACGCTGCCTCCCTCCGCCCTGGACACCCTGCAGCACCGACATTCCAGCTGACACCCTTCCTGCTGTGATCCTTTGGAACAAATGGTAATGTTAAAATAACATCGGGGAAGCGGATGTGGCTCAATC
>JAQZBX010042527.1:0-21983 GCA_029593785.1 Cabassous unicinctus
ACAAACACACACACACTTACACATACACACACACCCAGAGCAATGTTTGATGACTCTTGAGATGCCAGGCACCCTTACTGCAATCATATATGGATGCACCCTTTCCCATCACTGCCACAGTCATCTCTGTCATAGAAAATGAGGAATTAAAAGAGCACCTGTGTGTAGGAGCAGACACCTGGATTATGTGCACCTAGTGCCCTGTGTCCTTTTAATTACTTCTGCTGATGATATTAGGATGCAGTCATTTTTATTCTTATTCTCTCACCTTATTTCATGGTATTTATAAAATAATCAGGTGATTTCAATTTAAAACTAAGGGTGATTTATTGACATTTTTTTATCAACTGACATTAGTAATATTTCAGATGTATTAAAATATACCTTGACAGATTTCTGAGCTCATGCTCCATGGAAATAGAATTGTATAAGAATACTAGATTCTTTACTGAAAACCTCAGTAAGAAGGGTGTACTGAATACGTTAGAATAGACATCAGGATAGAATGCAATTTTCACCTAATTGATTTGAACATCTGAAAGTCAATATTTATTGAACTTCAGTCATATTTAATATTTAGGGGCATTTTGCAAATCAATTCAATTTAAGGAAGATTATGCAATGTTCTCTGGATATTGTCTGAAAACAAATAATATAATGTAAATGAACAAAAGCCACCATGATATATTGCACACAGACTGCTTTTCAGAACAGATGAACTAATTTTGCCTTCTCTTTTCACTGAACAGTAGCTGTGTCTTGTTATGTATGAGGCTTCATATTACTGAGCTTAAACTTCTTCATACTCAATTTGGCAAAATTAAAAAGGACATAGAGGAATTGAAGAAAATCATTAGTACTTAACCCAAAGTTTATATATAAATGTAAAGAATAGTTTTCCACATACTTACAAATTATTTATAAAAGAAAAATGAGAAAAATACATATTAATATTATTGTCCTTAAAATAATTTGCTCATTGTAATATCAAGAGAGAAATAAATAAGCTAAATTAGACTAAAAATGAACTAAGTATTCATCTCAAGAAGTTAGTTAAATCATCAATCATATTCAGATAAATTTTGAATGCAGAAGTCAATAATTATATAAAGAAAATTATTAGGTTCATTACATAAAGTTAAAAATGTATTGTTACTCAAAAATTACAATTAAAACAAATGAATACAGATAAGCTCAATAAGAAGTAAATGTGGTCAAATCCCAAAGGACATCAATTTAGAAAATATTTTTAAAAATTGTGAAAATATTTTTTACAATGGGGATAATAAATGTTTTGCAGTAACCAATAGGCATTTTTCAAAACAAAGTAAATTTTCTCTTTATATTAATATACATCAAAAAGGGAAAAAATCTAAAATTTTATAAAATGAATATTGTGGATTAACATATAAATTAAAGCATAAATCTTCTCAAATACAGAAAACCAAAGTGATAAATGTGCATTGAGTCTAGATGAAGAAGTGCATGTTAAGCAAAAATGTGGTTGTGTGCAAATAGGAAAAATATCATAAATTCAAGTACACAAAGTCATGGAAATAGTGGCCATAAATTTGACTGTCAAATAAGTTTGAATGCCAACTATTTCTATAAACAGCATTTAGAAAATATTCTACCCTCAACATTATAAAAAATGAGCAAATGTAATGAAAAACTTGTGCTTTTTTGGAAAAAAATAAGACATGAAAAATCCTCTAGTAAACAATCAAAGAAATGTAGAATAAAATTAATTATTGAAAATTAACCCATATGTACACTAGATATATTATTAAATGCTTGTGTGTGTTTTGGATACTAATTAATCGGTAAATAAATTGACTGTACAATAAGAGCTTCATAATTGTTCATATCCTTTCTTCTGTATCCCTTACTAATTTGAATCTGTTCTACATAAAATGTATTGGCCAAATTTAAGCATACAGTTTTTATTTCACAAATTCTTCTATAGTTGTGAATAATGGAGACAACCTAAATGTCTACATAAATGAGAACAATAAAATGAATTAGGATATGTAATAAAAAATATCAGGTGACATTAAGGTGTTATGTAAGAAGTATTAACTATCAGGAAATTACTTTCAATAATACTGAGTGGAAAATTTAAGACATAAACATTTGTGTATTAGGCTATCAAGTGCATATAATGGCAAATACACATGGATTGTATCTAATAAACATAAGAAAAGTAGTATTAACCAAATTATTGTGTAAATAGCAATTTGGTGGGCCTCTTTCATGAATTTTCTAATCCACTTTTAATAACAAAAGAACATATAGCTGGAGTTTTTAGGTGTACTTCCAGAGACTGAACCTCTGGCCTACCTATGTGCCAGCTGTGCCTGGAATCTCGGTGGAGCCCTGGAATGTGTATATCCATTGCATGTGTTGTGCCACACTGATGAAGGATGGTGGTGTGGGATGTTGTGGGAGGTTTGGGAGGTGGGGAACATGGAAATCCCTGTAATTTCTGAGTAATATTTAGGTAATCTAAGCACCTTAAAAAATATATATATATATATTTATATATATAAAATAACATTTATGTTAGCAAATGCACATATATGCATATGTATTTATATATCATTTTACAAATATTGGTATGTATTGTGAAAAATTTTATTTTTACCAACAATAAAATAAAAGAACATATAGCCTTTAAAATATGTAAAATTAATTTTAAAAAAGTAGTTATATTTTCTTATCTCAGGTCTGTGCCCACTTAGAGTGACTGCTTTTCTAAATGACTGTATATGACAGTGATTATTCTAAAAGTACAATGATGGTAGAAATAAATATATAAATATTGTTTACTTGAAAATTGAAGAACTTAGTATCAATTTGAGAGAAAAATACCAATAAAGAAGTACTGGTTTCACCTACCACTCTGAATGCATTTGGAGGAGTAACAGGCTCATTCTATGGCAAGGCATCTTAATTTTACGGAATGTTTTGCATGGACTTAGCAACCACTGACCTATCATTAACAACTGCTTTGCAGTTTATCCATTTTTACTTTAAGTATAGTATTTCTTTTCCTCAACTAGTAACTTGTAAATGATTGCAAAGAGAGACTTCCTCAATAAATCTAAGTTCATGTACCCAGTTTATTTTTGCTCTGTAAGTCACACTGTCCTGTGAATGTGGGGCACAAGCATCCTAGCTCAGATGTGAATTTCTTCAGTCTGAACTTCCAAGGCATTAGTATTCAAAAGAAATTGATGCGGAAACACCTAATCATTGGAGGGTATATCTCCCCAAGTCTTCCTGCCCATTTGCTGGTCTTTCTTTCTAGGTGACCAGATTAATTATACTACACAGGCCAACTGATCAAAACTCTAGTCTGATTATAAACACTGAAACCAACAAACTATATTAAAGGAAATAAGTTAGAGTTTGCCACTTCCTTGAGCTCAGCAATAAATTAACATAGCCCTGGAGTAACAGGTCCCTAAATTCAGGTCTTTCAATCCTTTTTATAGACAATAACTCATTTTGTCCCTGGAGCCTGGATTCATATGAGTTGAAAACTTAGTACCAAAAAGCCCCTGTAATCTGTGCTGTTATGTTAAATAGTCTTCCAGGCACAAAAATCCCTAGATCCTATCCTTATCAGCATTTTCATGTTTGATTACAAGAAATATGAAAATGGATATCCTTGCTCACCTCAAGGATTTAAGGATACTTTTAACTTTCATCTCCCAGGGGGATAGAATTAACAGTTTTGGCCAACTGGCCACCAAACCAGTTCATTCCATTCTCTCTGAGGATGCCTTTGTGACCAAGGGGATCAGAAAGCCAGCTGTGGTAGGTTATTAGGACCTTATGCCTGAGGTTGAGAAGAAATCCTAGGTGACATGGGGCACATGGTGTTTAGTCATGGGAGTATGGGTCCATGAGCCAGTCAGAGGTTATGTAACAATCCTAATACCTGTCTCACTGGGTTAAAGGGATCAACATACAAGTGAAAATATCTAGGTCACTCAAAACCTGTTATTCTACTGTTGATGCCCTGAGAATAAGCACATGCAGATTAGAGAATTGCGATAAAATATTAAACATGTAAATCATACTTCAGAACAATAGTTTTGGAGTATAAGCTACTACACCTCCTTTGACTAGCTCCCCTGCTTACTATCTATGCAAGGTTGGGCAAGTTTCTTGGATTCTTTATGCCTAATTTCCTATATATGTAGAAAAGGGATGAGAAGGAATCTATTTTATAGGGCTGCTGTGGTGTGATATGAGATTATGGATGCAATGTTTATAATGCAGTCTGGTTTAGAGTATACTATTTTTTGTCTGTTGCCATCTTCTTTACATGAAATGAGCTGTCAAATTGTGACCAGCCCAGGCTCTGGCAAGAATTGTTGCAACTCATATGTTTATCTAATCTTCTTTCTTATTGTTATCAGGATTCTGGACAAATGAAAAAATTAGGAGAATAGAAAAATTAAATTTTGAAGTATTCAATAAATACACAGGTCTTTATAATGCTGAAATCTGTTATGCACATTTGATCTCTCCATTAAACAGTTTGACAGTGAAGTTGATATTCTCTGAAAAGTTGTAGAATATAAAGGAAATGTGAATATCATGAAAACTACCTTTCCATAGTTTAAGAGCTTTGGTTCTGACACAGAGTCAGGCAGGCTTTACTCCTTAGACAGGTCAAATGTACAGCAGCTGAAAAGGACGGAGAGGTTAGATAAAAGAGAACATACCCTAACTTCTTTTTCTGCATTTGGCCCCAACCTGGTGATATGCGTAAGCACAATATTGACAGCTTTGATTTTGAAATTTTTTAAGGCTGCAGTGCAGAGGAAAGTCTAAGGAGAAATTTAGATTTTGGCACAGGAACATCTTCTATATGAATGGGCTACGCTAACATCATAGAAGACTATATCAAGGAAATGAAACTCCGTTTTATTTGAAATTCTTCTTCCTAGGAATATATGACAATATAAGTGTCAATTAACTTCCTAAGGCCTATCAAATTATAATAAAGGGTTATTGGGAGAAATGCCAAAATATAATTTGAAATCATCAAATTAGTGTATTTTCCATAGGAAATACTTGGAAAATGTTTTCTAAATCAAATTGAAAAACATGTTTGTATGGCAGACATATATACTAATATAGCACTCTTGATTGCCATTTTTAAAATCCTTTGTCTTCTTGGGAAATTACTTGATTTCTTTGTACCTCACTGTCCTATTTTCAAAGTAGAGTTTGCAAAAGACATGTTTGTATGTGGGAAGAAGATAAGAATGATATCATTCCTCATGTCAAAACCAAAGCAAGTAAGGAAAGAGTAAAGCACCATGTGAAAGAAAAATTTCTGAAAGAAAAATTTGTGTAGGTATATGTGTTAGTCAACCAAAGAAGTGCTGATGCAAAATACCAGAAATCTGTTGGTCTTTATAAAGGGTATTTATCTCGGTAGAAGCTTACAGTTACTGGGCCATAAAGCATAATTTCTTCCTTCAACAAAGTCTGTTGCAACGTGTTGGAGCAAGACAGCTGCAGACTTTTGCCAGGTTTCAGGCTTCTTGGGTTCCTCTCTTCCTGGGGCTCCACTTCTCTCTGGGCTCATCTCCCTTGTTTCCTCTACAAGGCCAGCTGTAGATTATCTGGTGAACGGCTTTTCTCTTCTTGGGGCCTTCTCTCTTTCCTCATGGCCAAGCTCTTCTGTGTGCTTGCTTCCCTGGGCTCCAGCATTAAAACTCAGCTTCAGAACTCCAACTCAAAAACTCCAACTCTGTCTTTTGTCATGTCTTTTATCTTGGAGACCCCACCCACCAAGGGGTGGGACTCAGCGCCTTACCAGTGTGGCCCAATCAAAGCCCTAATTAAAATTTAATCATGTCCAGAGGAACAGACAAGTTTACAAGCATAATCCAATATCAATTTTTGGAATTCATAACTATATCAAAGTGCCACAGTATAATACATACAAAGCAAGAAGATCTTTTAAAAACAAACACAAAATAAATGTTTTAATGCATGCAAAAAGTAAAAGAATTCATCATCAGCAGACGTGTAGTACCAGATATATTAAAGGAAGTAATTTAGGCAGAAAAATAGTGAATAGTTATTCTAGATGGAAATATGGATCTATAAAAAGGAATGAAGATAACCAAAAATGGTAACTACGTGAAAACACATATAAGATTTTTTCATATTATTTGTCTATTTAAAATATTAGCTGTTAAATCATAAATAAAAACTTCCTGAATATCTTGTGTCAATGTAATCTTTTTTGCATGAGCTTTAATTAATGATTGATTGAGAGAACTTAGGAGATTGAAGTTCCAGCAGTTCTCACCCTCAGTTGGGTGATTTAAAAGGCATGAATATAATACACTTTTTTTCACATGAGTGCCTAGAACTCAGTTTATCATAATAAATTTGATGATTTGAGCCTTTTCTTCTACCCTACACACAAAAACCATCAGGAATAGAGTAAGGGTGTATGTTTATATGCAGAAGTCAGTGAGAATATCACACTCAGCCAGGTACCTTTGAAAAATATAACTAGAAGATGTAGAGAGAAACATTGTAGAGAAGAGGGCTCCACTTCCATTTCCTCTCCTTTATCCTCTGATGTTGTCTTGATTCTCATTTGAGTTGGTGTATTTCACATGGCACTTTGTATTCAGGATATTCCAGTACTTAAGGAGATGATGAACCATCTTCCCACCCAAAGAAAATGCACCATTAGAAAATATCTTTGAACAAGAAGTGAATGATCTTGGGAATCCAGTGAAACAATTAATTATGTAGGGCATGGGTTTTGTCAACCTGATTCCTTGGTTTTAGTTCTGTCTCTGTAAGAGCATGTCAGCAGATGACATTAACCCTAGTGAGAATTTCCTGGCATTGACACAGAATAACTCTAACAACTACAACTTTATTTCTAATGAGCTCTAACTCTAGCCCGAACTCTAACTCTAACTCTAACTCTAACTCTAAGTGAAGTTCTATTGGTAGCTCTGACTGTAACACTAAACTCAGCTTTCATTATCATACAGACAAAATAGGATCTGTCTTTGTAATCCCCTCCTCTTTTCTTTTACTTTTTGGGCTTCACAGGACCTGTAAACATTTTTGGAGTGCTACGGTGATGGGCACTAGGAGGAATATTTCCGAGGAGAAAGGAAGGAGCTGTATGTCAAATACATGTTGACCTATTAAAATTATATAGAAGCCCTGCACATGTTCTACACATGGGACTAGAAGGCATAAAGGTAAAAAGGGTTTATAAAGACATTTATGGGTGTAGAGGGTATGATGCCATGTTGGTCTCTCTTCTCCTGACTAATAGGATGAGTGGTCTCCTTTTGAGATAAAAGGACAATTTGTACAATATGGACCACAGGTAATTGACACTAAATCAGAGTATATTGCTGAGAAGAATGTATAGGAGTGGGAACTGTCTAGGACAGTCAAAAAATTGCTCAAGAGGCTTTGAAGACCAAGTTCATAATGGAGTTCCTAATTGTCACTACTCCCTTTCTATGATTGTATAGCTTTTTTTTTTTAGCATTGGCCTCTATATTTGGAAAGGGAAAAAGGTTATATCTAAATTTATGGTTTAAGTACTTCTTTTGGGGTAGTGTTACACTGAAACAGTGAGAAACACTAATTAGATTTTGTTTTGTAAAGACTGCTATTTATCTATTTTACCCTATTTGAGACTCAAGATAATGCAAAATCTGTGCTGATTTGTTACCTTATTAATACTTACACATCTTTGTAAAGGCAAGTTTAGCCATGCATTATTCAGAATAAGGTACATTTGCTGTCATAAAAAATGAATCATGAAATATCCTTAACTGATCACATTTCATTTTATTTCCTGATCAGGTAAAATTCTCTGAGGATTGATGATCCTGTAAGGCAGTTAACTACCATGTAGATACTCAGTAATCCAGGTTACTACACTATATTTGTATAGTCCTTCCATTTTAATTCAGCCTTCCATGCTTGGTTAAGCATGGTAAAATGTAGTTGGATAGTAGCACATTTTCTTCTCAACAGTTCACACTGAATGTGGTACCCATCACTTCTGTGAGCAAGGCACATGGTCTTACTTAAATACAAGAGAGCTGAAAATAAGATGGGAACACATGGATATTTGTTGATCAACAAATGGGAGAGCCACCACTGAAAAAACCCTGATTTCTCATTTGGAATGAATCATTTACTTAACTGTTGATTATTAATCTATTTGTACTGTCTATTTAATTTTAATAAGATTTAACTTGGTTATGGAATAATATGTGTTAATTCAGTGCCTAAGAAATAGCAGTACTCACTAAGCTCGGCAGACTTCTGCCCTGGCTTTGATGTGGATCTTGGTCTTTTATCTGGATACTTTCTCTTAGATTTGCAATGTGTCTACATCTCAAAGCACTTCCCATTTCACTGGCTTGCAACTGATAGGCAATTTTCTATTAAAATTTCAAAGTGCAGACTCTGTCTTGAATACTCATAATAAACCCTGTCTTCCATACCAGCTAATTTTATTCTTTTACAAGCTAATATTGGTCCTATTAATAAAGGCACAAATCCATCCAATGAAAGTTATGTTGGAGGTGAAGGACTATGAAAAATGTTTTTGAAAGAAAAATTGATCCACATATAACATCTATCTGGATATATCATATAAAATTTTGTTCTATGTCTGTACCTGGAATACATATATATCCCTCCTTGGCTTTAGCCAGAGAAAATAATTAACTCTTGGAAAAACCCTCCCAGATTACTATGTAAATGGTGTTTCCGTAAGTCATACAACATAGCAACATTAATTTTGGGATGAGTCCTGCCTTAGGACTTTCTTTCATCTCCATATCCATTCATTTATGGTTTATTCCTATCTCACAAAATAATAAGTCCATCATAACCTTAGCAGTTGACATTAGAACCATGAATTTTCAACAAAATAGTTTATCCATCATCCTTTGTGTTTAAATATTTAAGCACTTTGTCTATTTCTTATAAAATATCAACCTAGATGCTTTCAAAGTGTTGTTCCACTGATTAATAAAAACTGTGGATTTTTCCAAACATTATGACAATTTTATGTCAATTAGAATGTCCCTTTTAAGTAATAATATTTAAGAAAGAAGAAATACTAAGTATTCCAGAGAGCAAAAGGATATAATATACTTAAACTTACAAATTCTGATTGTAAGACTATCATTTGTATTAGCCACACTTATTGACATATTAAAGAATTTTGTTTCATCTTGTTTATTCACATCAATTTTTAGCCAAGGTCATTTTTTTTCTCCAGAGCTTTACCATGAAATTTTTCATCTCTGCATTTTTTAGGGTGAGACTAAACTGTTTAATGTGGGTGTTACTGTGGTATAATATGCAGCCACCACTTTATCAATGGGGAATGTGCTCATGGACCATGAACAGGGCACAAAAGGTAAGATGACTACAGTAATATGGGAGGCACCAATCGAGAGAGCCTTTTATTGTCCTTCAGCACTGTGAGTTCTGAGGGAGCAAAGAATAAAGACATAGGAGGTGATAAGAATAGAAAAACTAAGCATGCACAGCAGCCCACTGTTAGTGAAAACAGAGTCCAAAGATGTGTTTGTCTGTCAATGTGGGATAGCTTCAGCAGAGGGTAAAGATCTCACATGAATTGGTCACGGACATTGGGGAAACAAAAGGTTAACCACACAATGAAAATGATTTGATTCAGGGCAAGAAGAAATCCTCCAGCCCAGGACATGGCCACCAGTAGGCCACACACCCACAAGCTCATTGTGATCATGTAGTGCAGGGGCCTGCAGATGGCCACATATTGGACATAAGCCATCACTGTGAGCAGGAGGTTCTCAACTCCCACATAAATTGTTCCATAAAGAGCTGAGTCATGCACCCACTGAAGGAGATGGTTTTATTCTAAATGAGTGAAACAAATATCATATTGGTGTCAACAGTCGATGAGGAACAGAGATCTATGAAAGATAAGAAAAGCAAAAAAAATAATTACATGGGGCATGCCAGGGTTGGGCTGGAGGTGATTGTCACTATGAGTAGGGTTCCTGCCAGGGTGAAAATGTAGATGACTGCAAATACAAGAAACAAAATTTTCTGGAAGACTTAATTCTTCATCAGGCTGAACAGATTGAAATCTGTCATGTTGTTCATTTCTTCATGAATCCAATTTGACACTTGAATAAAAAATTTATCTGTAAATAGCACAGGGATTGCAATGGTGATAGATAAATCATGGTCAAGCAAATTGTATTTCTGTCATGATTATGTTTCATGTAAGAAGAATGTAAACTCCCAAGTAGATAAAACCCAGCCTTAAAGATGGGCCATTTTATTAGTCACATATTGAATGCATAGATCTCTTCTGTACACACATACACACACACAGAGTATGTTTATGTGACTTGAAATTCCAGGCACCTCTCTTCAATTGTACATCAATGGATCCTCTCCAATCACTTCCATAATATTTGCTTCCATAGAAAACAGGAATAAAGAGAAGCTTTTACAGAGAAGCAGAATTTTGAAATATCAGTGCCTGCTCCGCGAGATTTCATTCTCATTACACCAGCTGATAAGGCTAAGCTGCAGATTAATTTTACTTTGTTTCAGAGTGAATAGGAAACATCAAGTGATTTCAATGTGAAATTAGGGATGATGTAGTGATTTTACAATCACCACAAATTAATAAATATTTGAGGCTGCAGTGTGATACACCCTAACTGGTTTGTTACCCCATGCTACGTTGAAAGAGAATTGCATAAGGAAAAAACAGATTCTTTATGAAAAACCTCTAGAGGAATAATACACTCTGGAAAATAAAAACAAACAGCATGATTGAATGTATAGATACCCAAATTATTTGAAAGTCCTGGATTCACTATTGTACAATTGCAGTTATATTTCTATTTCAGGGGTATTTTGAAAATCAGTACTCATTTTGAGTAAGATTAGAAATACTCCCTGAATATATTCTGAAAATGGGTACTTTAAGGAAATAAAAGCACCTTAATTTATTGGACAGAGCATATTCTTTACAATAGACAGACTATTTTTCTATTTTATTTTCACTGATAAGTTGCCATGTGAAGTTTGTATGACACTTTGTAATAATGAGTTTAATGTTTTCATATATAATATAGGAATAATAACAAAGGGCATAGAAGACTTGAAGAACATTTTTACACTTTTGTTGATGTTTGCATCCTAAAGGTAAAAATATAATTTTCTGCATACTTCCAAATTATTGCTAAAAGAAAAAAATAGAATATGCACAAGAATATTCTTATCTTTCAATATTTTTTCATTATAATATCAAGACAGTAAATAAACAAAATAAGGATGACTATAAATGAACTCACCTAATAAAGTTTTATTTAACTTCATTATGTATTAGGATAATGTGTGAATGCAGAAAAAGATACATCAGAAAATAAAAAATATATTGTATTTGACTATTTAAAAAGATGAACACAGGTAAGCTATAAGTATCAATTATGGCCAATTCCTAAATGGATACCAATTTAAAGGATATTGAAAAGAATATTATGCCTATTGTACTTGGAGTAATAAAAGTTTTTCAAAAGCTAATAGGTATTTGCCAAAGCAGTGTAAGTCTTTTCTGCATATTATTACCAAAAATGGGAAAAAAAGCCATAAGAAAAAATGAAAAGACATATGTATTGAAACCTTATAAAAAACATAAACCTGTTTAAAAATAGAAAACAATGAGATAACTATGTAGCTGATGTACAAATGGGAAGAGATTGTTAAGCAAAAATGTATGAAACATAAGAAAAAGATGATAGACTCAATTATATGAAGACATGAAACACACTTGAAAATAATTACAAAAAGTATGACCAACAGCTATTTCTATAAATTTGGCATTTACAAACAATGAGTTTTACTCACAACATTTTTTTTTAAGGCAAATCTAATGACAATACTATTTCAGGGGAAAAATGAGATATCAAGAATCTTTTATTTCTTTTTATTTTTTTAGGCCTTTAAAAAGAATTTATTTGGGAACTGGGGGAAGAACAGAGCTGACTGAGAGAAAGATGGAAATACACACCAAACTTTGGTACAGGCTCCTCTAGGCAGAAAGCACATTTTGATTCTTAAAATATCAGAAAGTACAATTTAAAATGCAAAATATTTAAACTGGAAAATTAGCAAGGATGCGTGACAAGTATATTAATCAGTACTTGTAAGCATGTTTTGCTTTAAAAATATTCTGCAAATGAATTTCAACTTTTGAATAAGTACTTCATAATTGGTCATGTCCTTAGGTCTAATATTTCTTACTCCAAGGAATCTATTCTAGATTTAAAAGTAATGGGCGAAAAATTATGCATGCACGTTCTATTTCACAATATTTTTTATGATGGTGAAAAAGTGGAGAAAACTCACATGTCTATTTAAAGGGAAGTATTAAATGATTTAGAATATGCACTTATAAATATCACGTGGACATTAAACCTTGGGATGATGTTAAAACTCAACCAGCCCCACCCAACTGTTTGCTAGGGCACAAAGATTGCTTGCTGAATGTTTTTTGCTCATTGGCAGGGCCCCCCATTCTCAGAAGTATAAACACAATCACTAGGGTAGGACACATGTCCCTCATCTCCAACAGAAAGCGAGGCCTGCATTTGGTCTCTCTGGGGACCAGCCATAGTGGGATCTCTTTCCCTAATCTTTTTGGACTCTTTTTGCTATATAAGAAATAAAGTGGTCACTTGCTAAAAATCTGTTTTTCTTGAACCTGTGTTCCTATGATGCACCATGTGGCAACTTCTCCACAATTAGATTCTTCCACATATACCAACACTTTTCTCATCATTTAGATCTCAGTTTAAATATCACATTTAGAATAGGCCTTCTCTGCTTACTTCATCTACAGAATTCTGCCTCTTGTTTTATGTTTCATGCTCTATTTCCAGTATTAAAAGCACTTATCACAGTCTATGATTACTTTATTAATCAGTTCCCTTCTTTGTTATCTGACTCTATTACAAGATTATAAGGTCAATGCTAGAAGGAACATTTTTCCTTTTTTTTCCCCTGTTTTATTATTTATTCCTAGTTCATAACAGCATCCCAGACACAAAATTGGCATTCAATGAAATTTCTAAATAATAAATAATTGAAAAATAATTATTACATATAAAATGGAGAAGAAATTTCTGACATATATATACAGAATTCAAGGGATAATAAATTGAGGATTAAATAAATGACAGAAAATGTTTCAATAGCAAAGTGAAAAAATAGACGATAAATTATCACCTTAATTGGTACAAATTGACGAGGCTGATGTTTTATTTTAGACTGGAAATAGTGCCATAAGGGATTTGAGTCTCTTTTTTCTCATTATTACCGATTTCTGACTCTAATGATACAATTATTGTAGCAGCATCTTTACATATAGATGCTTATTCTTACTTTGTGGAAAACACCAGTAAATTTAATAAAGTGAGAAATTTTTTTGGACATACTCCAATTGCAAAATTCAAGATAAATATGGATGTGTGAATGGATCAAATGCCCCATGATCTTTGGCCCTATCATGGAGAAAATTATATTCTTTTAAGTACTGACACAACTTTTTCAGAGGTTGTTTCCCTAGGCTTGAGGCATGATATAAATAAGTCATAGAAAGCCCTCTCAAAGTTTTAAAAACAGCTACATTAGCAATTACAACACCGTAGAATAAGATGGGTAAAATATCTTAATAGTAATTTTTCTTTTCTAAAATTACCAAAAAAGAACTTGTAGAAAAAAAATTCTTGGAAAATTGCTATCTGCAATCTTTTTATGTAGTTATAGAATTATATACATCTATGGTAAATTATTCTAATCATGGAAAGCCTTTTTATTTTCTCCTGAGTCACAGAATTCCTTATAAATAGATCCATAGTGCAAATAAAATTTTCTGACATATTAAAAAGAGCCAATGGAGAAAATGGACAAACATATGAGCTAGCCAATAAGTGTAGCATCCATCATGAAGGCAGTAATTTGACTTTAGAGCACAATAACTTGGACCCAGAAGCCTGGAGAGGAAGTCAGAGACCTCAGCAGAGATGGGCTGCCATTTTGCTTTACTATATGGCCAGACAACAGGATCATCAGTAGCTGCCTTTGATGAGAATGCAACTTTATGGTGCTTTGATTTGAACATTTCACAGGCTCAGAAATGTAAGCTTTTAGCAATATAAATCCCCTTTATAAGAGCCAACCCTTTCTGGAACTTTGCCTCAGAAGCTAAAAGATTGTGTTTGCATGCATATTTATGTCTGAGTGTTGAATATTTTCAATTTTACTACTGAAGATATTGATATTTCCATACCAGTCCACATAGATCTAACTCATTCACAGTTATTTTCTTACTGTATAATACTCCTTCATTAAGATGAACTAAAATTAAGCAATCCAATTTTCTACATGTGGTTTCCAATTTTACCAATGACAAATCATACCACAATAAATATAGGTCTTTTTTAAAATGTGCAAGTATTAGTCCCTAGAAATGAAATTGTGGGGTCAAGCTGTATATGCATTTAAAAGGTTGATGTTCATAGTTATTGCCAACATCCCGTCCTTGAGGTTGTACCAACTACCCTACTCAACACAGGCTGTTAGAATAAATGATAGTCCACATTCTCAACAACATCTTTATGATAAAAATGTATGGTATAGGATAACCTGACTAATTATGAAAATTGTATTTCTTTTGTTACCTTAATTGAAATTCTTTCAATGTAATTGAATTTGATCATTTTTAATATTTTAAAATTATTCGTATTTCTTAATCTAAATGTCTAAAGATGCTTTTACCTAATATATTTGGTAACTGAATATTTCCATCCTAATTTTTATCAGTTAATGATATACTGTTTTGTTCCTTTCATTTATATATTTATTTATTTTAGGGGTTCTTTTATTTTTAATCCATTTAACACCCCCCCACCCATTTTTGCTGTTTGTGTCCGTTTCTTGGGCAGTTCTCTGTGTCGGTTTCCTGCCCTCTCCTCTCATCCTTCTCTTCCTGTCTTCACTGGAATTCTATCCTGAGAACCTCCGATGTGGGAGAGAGGTGTTCTGTCACCTGCACCACCTCAGTTCTTGGTTTTTCGGCATGTCTTGTATTCACTTTCCCCTGTGTCTCTCTCCAGTTATGTCACCCTCTTGCTACATGGTTCTGCGGGGCCTGGGGGCTTACCCACTTGTGGGGATTGGGGTTCACCGGCTCAAGGGGTCTGACAGAGTGCCCATGCAACTTCTATATTTTTCTTTATTTTACTGGGAGGCCTTGAGGATTGAACTTAGGTCCTTCTATATAGGGAATGGATGCCCAACCATTTGAGTCAAATCTGCCCCCTGTTCCTTTTATGATGATATGTGTGATTGTTATTTTTACCTCTTGTGATTTTTGACATTTTTATGATGTATAAACTTTTCCATAGTTCTGTTTTTGCTGTTGTTTTAGATTTTAACAATACTTTCCTGCCTTTACACTTACCAAAATATTCTTCCCCATTTTTAAAAAATATATTAACTTGTTGGTGTTATATTTCGTATGTAAAATTTTTGATCCAGTCGAAATTTATTTCAAGATTAATAGTTAAATAGATGAGTTTCAATTGTTATTCTTGATTGTTGATTTTTTAAAACAGTTGCTCACTTTTACCATTTAACTATTTTTGAAATCCCAAAGTTATAGTAAAATAAATTCGCAAAAGTGTTTTTCTCCCCATGTAACAAACTTTATTCTTTTTAAAATTTATATTACAAAAAAGGTACATCAAAAGTATAGGTGATTCCCATATAGCCAAAGCCTCCCCTTCTCACATTTCCCCCTATTAATAGCATCTTACATTAGTGTGATTCATTTGTTACAATTCTTGAACAAATATTGAAGCATTGCTACTAACCAAGGTCTGTAGTTGTGAAGATTAAGATATCAAATGCATTAGTCAGAAAAAAACTGTGTTTTGCTTTGATAATAATGAATCCTGAAATCTGAGTGGTTTAAGAAGTACAATTTTATTTCATTCAGTAAAAATCCACTGAGTGTTAAGTCTTCATGTAGTGTGTTTGCTGTGTAGTTACTCAGTAATACAGGTACTTGACTTTTAGTATTACCATGTTCATGAATTTTTCTAGGTTTGCTGTAGTGAGTATAAAGGAACATGGACAGTAGCACACTGCCTCCTGAAACTCTCAGCCTGAGTGTGACACACATCACTTCTGTGAACTAGTCACATGGCCCTTATCATACACAAGAGGTCTGAAAATATATTTGGTGCATATGGTTATTTGGTGATTGCTAAATAAATTGGGCATATTGAGAAAAAGTGATCTCCCATTTGGAATCAATTCTTTACTAACTCCATAATATTAATGTGCATGAAATATATAATCATAAGGATCAAGTATGACAGGAGTAATTTGGGTTACTACTATTCTTTCAAAGATAGAAGTGATATCACTCAGATTGGCAGGTCATCTGCCTTGGTCTTAATCTGGGTCCTCTTCTTTTATCTGGAGACTTTCTCTTAGAATTGCAGTGTAAGTGACTAATCTCAATTCATAGGCAATTGGTCTATAATTTTCTGTTCAAATTTGAGTGTGCAGACTTTTTGTCTTGATAACTCAGATATCATAATCTTTTTCTTTTATAATGGTTATTTTTGTTCTTATTAACTAAGGTTCAAATCCATCCAATAAAAGATATTATGGAGATAAGTGCTGCATAGAATTTTTGTTGGAAAATTGTTCTACATATTTAATCTATTTGGGAATATCATATGCAAGTTTGCTCTATGGCTGTACTGAATGAATATAATATGCATCCCTGGCTTAAGGCAGGGAAAATAACTGATTCTTGGAATAGACAAAGTTACAATACAAATGTGCTCCATGGTTTGTGCAACACAACAACAGCATCAAATTTCGGATGATACCTGCCTTAATAAGTTATCTGATTCTTCAAAATACATTAATTTTTGGTTGATACCTATCTCCCACTGTAATATGGTTATATGGCATTCAGCAGCTGGAAAGAAAGCAATTCAATTTCAACAAAATTGTTATCATTAAAAGTTTTTAATATATGTTAAATACTTGGGTTATTAGTAACATAAGCTATACTTGAAGATTTGCAGATAAATTTTCTATTGAATACATAATAAAATGGATTTTCAAAACTGTGAAAATTTTATGCCAATTAACAATGTCTCAATGATGAATAATTTGTATGTGCACAGAAGTTCTTAATAGGAAGGGACTTTTGTCAACTTTTAATTAAATATTAGATATTTTAAGAAAGGAGAACCATTCAAGATTTCACAAAACAAGGGAATACATATAATTATACCAACATATTTTCACTGTAAGACCATTATCTTTTATTTTTTTATATTTTAAAAGATACTTAGATTACATAAATTTTACAGAGAAAATATAGTGATTCCCATATGGCGTAGCTTCCACACCTCCCATAACCTCCCACATGAACATCCTTCATTAGTTTGGCGAATTAACTGCAACTGATAAACATATCCTGGGGCTTTGCCATTAAGCATGGACCATAGTTAACATTGTAGAACACACTCTCTCCCACACAGTTCTGCATGATATATGATGATATAAAATGGCCTATATCTGTCATTGCGATCTCACTCAGGACAATTCCCAAGTCCCCAAAAAGCCCCCTTATCACAACTGCCATTCCCTGTCCCTACCCCCAGAGCCCCTAGTGGACACTGGCTCCACATCAGAGTTGTAATTTCTTCCATTGCTTGAATCACAGCATGTCTACAGTAGAATACTAGTAAGTCCACTCTGGTCCATAGATATTCTCCCCATTCTGATAAGTCTGGGATGGCAATGTCCACTCCAGCTCCAAACGAGAGGGGGCTTACATTCCCTGGGTAGATGGATAGGATTATCCTGCCCACAGCCACAGACTATCTCCCCTTCCCATGATGGCCTTTGCCCATCATTATCTCCCTGCCAGTTGTCCTGGGTGAGTCCAATGAACAATAGTGTACGAGCTGTTGCTCCACTGAGATTCTGGGCCCACGTGGCACATAGACAGCCCAAAGACTCAAGTCTCTGGATGTATACCTACAAACTCCAACACCAAGTATAGGTTTGAATAGAAGGGACAGATGAGCCATGTGCAGGGAAGACATGGTTGAGTCCAACTCTGTCACTCTCAGGAGCACACACTCCAAAGTAGGGCCCACTGGCAGCAAGGCACAAAACTCTGGAACTATCTGTCCTGACATAGAAGCTGGGTGTCTACAGAGCCCTCAGGAGCCCCACTATTTGGTGTTATATCCACTTTGGAATTCTTTGAGATTCTACGGAAATGTGCATAAGTGTCACCTCTGGGTGATTTATGACTCATTTTGAAGTCTTTTAGCCATATAAACTGATTTGTCTTTACCTTTTCCCCCTTTTAGTCAAGGTTTTTTTCCAGTCGCATTGTCAGTTGGCACATGGTAGCAATCCCTCGGTGCTAGGGAGACTCATCCCAAGGAGTCATGTCTCATGCCAGGAGGAATATAATGCATTTATAAGCTGAGTTTGGCTTAGAGAGAGGCCACATTTGTGCAAGGAGGCTTTCAGGAGGCAACCCTTAGTCACCCCATAACAATAAGCTAAGTTTCAATTTCAAGAGCAAAGACTCATAAGGCTGGCCATCAATATCAAGGACCCATCAGTGGATCATCCTCTTTCACCAGTCACTGCCCCTGCAATTGGGGGACTGTTGCTGCTCCCTTAGGGAATGTGGCAGAGCTCTCCAGGATGGGAATTCAGTATTCTCTCATTTATTGAGTCATTTCCACCCACTGTGACAAAGCCCCATGAATATTTTAACATTTTTATATGCCTTATAATCATGCTCAGGTGAACTTCCTCCCATGCATCCCTCATCCCTGACACCCCACACCAATGATCCTACCCCACCCCAGTCGTAACCGTTCTGTGATCCAAAGCTTCTTCAAAGATGAAGTCATTGCAATAGCTGAATACAATACAATTAATAGGAAAATGAAATAATAATGATAAGTTTAAATGAAAGAGACAAAATACATAAAAATTTTAAAAAACTAAAAATTAAATTAAATAAAAAAATTGGAATATTAAAAAAATGAAAAATATTAAAAAAAATTTACCTTTTGTCTTTCATCACTGCATTATCTTTTGAATTACCCTCTGTTGATTTTATGTTTGAATGCTTTTTTTTTTTAGCTTGTCTATTTACATTATTTGTTGTCCAAGACCACTCTTTGACTTCAGAGCTTCCTCATGGCATTTTTCATGTCTGCATTTCTGAAGGTGTAGAGTAAAGGGTTTAACATGGGTGTTATCATAGTGCAAGGTACAGCTACTGCTTTATCAAAGGGGAAAGTAGTCATGGGCCGAAAGTATTCAAATGTACAGTGTACAAAGAATAAAACAACCATAGTGATATGTGAGGTGCAGGTGGAGCGAGCCTTCCACCATCCTTCAGAGCTGTGAGTTCTGAGAGAGCAAAGGATGAGGACATAAGAGGTGATAAGAATAGAGAAACTGAGCTTTCACAGGAATCCTCTGTTGACAGCAACAAAGAGGCCAAAGATGTATGTGTCTGAGCAGGAAACTTTCAGCAGTGGGTAAAGATCACAGAAGAATTGGTCAATAACATTGGGGTCACAGAAGGGCAACCACAATATGAAAATGACTTGAATCAGGCCATGAGGAAAACACCTAGCTCAGGAAACAACCACTAGGAGGCCACATACCCGCTGGTTCATTGTTATCATGTAATGCAAGGGCTTTTAAATGGTCACATAATGGTCATAGGACATTACCATGAGCAAAATGATCTCAACTCCACTAAGGAAATGTGTCACAATAACCTGAGTCATGTATCCAATGAAGGAGATAGATTTTTTCTTAGCTAGGAAATCAAGTATCATTTTGGGGGCCATATAAGAAGAGAAGGCACCATCTTGAAAGTCCAAGAAAGAGAAAAAAATACATTGACGAGCCCAGCACTGGGCTGGTGGCAATTGTTACAACAATGAATAGGTTGCCTGCCATTGTGAGGGAGTAGATTATTGTAAATATGACAAACAAGTGTTTCTGCACATCTGGGTTCTGTGTCAGGACAAGAAGGATGAATTCTGTCACATTGTTCATTTGCTTCATGATCCAATTTTGCATATGGATAATTGATTAATCTGCAAATAACAGAAAAATTATGATGTTGGTAGATCAATTTTGATTAAGACAGTAATATATATCTCAGGTCACTTATACTTTTAAGGTTGATAACCCAAACAGAGAAACCCTGGACTTTAATTACAACTATATTTTAAATCATATAGAGTTTTCAATATATAGCTTTCTTCTACACTCACCATACAAGCACTCTTTATGACTCTTTTCACACAAGGCACATATTTCCCACAATTATAACATGGCTGGATCTTCTCTTAATTACAGTCACAGGATTTGCTCACATAGAAAAAGAGGAATAAAAAGTGGATCTTTAAGGATGAGCTGAGGCTTGAATTCATGAGCAAGCTTCTGCCTACCTGTGTTTCTTTTCTCATAATTCAGCCTGATAAGGCTCAGCTCTAGAGTTCCTCTGCCTTTTTATTTCTAACTTGTTTCAGGCCAACTACAAAACATCATTTTAAAATTAGAGTTCATGTAGCCACACTTCAAACTCAGGTGAACTGGGTTAACACTTGGGTTGCAAAAAGATACATAGTGGCAGTTAGATTTGTGAGCTCATGCTTCATTGAAACACAATTATATAGGAATACCATATATTCCTTATCAAAAGGCTCTGCAAAAATGATATCCTGAAGAGGACACAACCTACTTCTTAATGCAGTGCAATATACACTTAATTTATTTGTAACTTTCAAATTTACTGTTTGGAGAACTTCTATCATAATAAATATCAGGGGTCAGGTGCAATTCAACCCTCCATATAAGGAAGATTATGAGATTAAGAAATATTCTCTGGACTTATTCAGAAAAGTTATTTTAATATGAGAACATAAAAGCATAATAATTTATTGGTCAGATCATACTCTTTATGACAGACAAAATGTGTTTATATTTTGTATTCACTGGTAATTAGCCACGTAATGTTGTGTATAGGCCTTAGTCTTATTGAGACCAAATATTTTCTTATGTAATGTAGGAAAAATAAAAAAAGACATAGAGAAATTTAAGAACATTACTATTTCCAAAAAACTATAAAAAGATGCAAAATAAGAAAAGCACATATCCTAAATCTTATGCTTGAAATAATTAATTTTTATAATATTATGAAAAAAATTAGATGAACTATGAGTGAATATAAATGAAATAAGTACTCATCAAAAGATGGGCGGGGGGAAGTATATTTGGAAAAATTTGCACACAGAATTCAATACATCAGGCAATAGAAAAATATGAGACTTGATAAATAAATTCAAAAGTGCATTGGTATTTAAGATACTCTTAAAAGTGATGAATACAAATAAGGTCAGTAAGAAAGCAAGTAAAGTCAAATCCCAAAAGGACATTAATATAAACAATATTTTTTAAAATCTTAGGTATTTTTTAGTGTGGGTAATAAAATGTTCAGCCACTGATAGGTATTTATCAAAACAAAATATGTTTATCCTTTATATATGTTGGTATTATAAAAATTAACAGGAAAACTTAGAACTATATCACAAAAACATTGAGCCCTAACATAAACCATGGAATTTAGTTAATAGCACAACTCTAAATGAAAAATTTCATTAGTTGTAACAAGTGTACCACACTAATCCAAGGTTTTAATAATATGAGGGAATCTTATTGGAACTTTGAATTTTCTGCATGCTTTTTCTGTAAATATACAACTTCTATAATTATGGAAAAAAAAAAAA
>JAQZBX010042528.1:0-21994 GCA_029593785.1 Cabassous unicinctus
TGGTATTGCAGGGTCACGTGGCAAGTCTATATTCAACTTCTTTAGGAACTGCCAAACAGTCCTCCATAGTGGCTGTACCATTCTGCATTCCCACCAACAGTGAATAAGTGTTCCTATCTCTCCACATCCTCTCTGTTGCAGTTGGGCAGTTTGATGTAATTATGAATTCCAAAAATATAATTGGATCATGCTTATAAACTGATCTGTTACTCTGGGCATGATTAAGTTATGATTAGGGCGATGACTGGGCCATGTCAGTAGGGCATTGAGCCCCACCCCTTGGTGGGTGTGGAATCGAATATAAAAGGCAAGGCAAAGAACAGTGTTGAGTAGCTGTTTTTGAGAAGCAGCTTTGATGTTGGAAAGAAGGCCCCAGGAGAAGAGAAGCGAGCCGTTCGCCTGATCGTCTACAGCTGACCTTGTGGAGGAACCAGGAGCTAAGCCCTGAGAGAAACACAGCCCCGGGAAGAGAGGAACACAAGAAGTCTGAACCCTGGCAAACGCCGGCAGCTGTCTTGCTCTAACACGTGGCAATGGACTATGGTGAGAGAAGAAAATTAATGCTTTATGGCCTGGTATCTGTGGACTTCTACCCCAAATAAATACCCTTTATAAAGACCAACCCATTTTTGGTATTTCACATTAGCACCCCTTTGGCTGACTAATACACTCTCCAACACTTGTAGTTCTCTGAATTTTTAATACTAGCCATTCTGATAGGTGTGAAATGATATCTCATTGTAGTTTTGATTTGCATTTCCTTAATCATGAGTGATGTTGAGCATTTCTTCATGAGTTTTTTTGCATTTCTTCTTTGGAGAAATGTCTATTCAAGTCTTTTGCCCATTTTTTAATTGGGTCATTTGTCTTTTTATTGTTGAGTTGCAACATCTCTTTATATATCTTGGATATTAAACCCTTATCAGATATGTGATTTCCAAATATTTTTTCCCATTGAGTTGGCTGCCTTTTCACCCTTCTGACAAAGTCCTGTGAGGTGCAAAAGTGTTTAATTTTGAGGAGGTCCCATTTATCTATTTTTTCTTTTGTTGCACGTGCTTTGGGTGTAAGGTCCAAGAAACCACTGCTTACTACAAGGTCTTGAAGATGTTTCCCTACATTTTCTTCTAGAAGTTTTATGGTCCTGACTTTTATATTTAGATCTTTGATCCATTTTGAATTGATTCTTGTATAGGGGGTGAGATAGGGGTCCTCTTTTATTCTTTTGGTTATACATATCCAGTTCTCCCAACACCATTTATTGAAGAGACTTTTTTTCCTGTTAGTGTACACTTGGTAGGTTTGTCAAAAACCAGTTGACTGTATAGGTGGGGGTTTATTTTTGGGTTCTCAATTCTATTCCACTGATTGATGTGTCTATCTTTATGCCAGTACCATGCTGTTTTGACCACTGTAGCTTTGTAATATGTTTCAAGGTCAGGCAGTGAAATTCCTCCCACATTGCTCTTCTTTTTTAGAATGCTTTTGGCTATTCGGGTGCACTTACCCTTCCAGATGAATTTGGTAATTGCCTTCTCTAATTCTGTAAAATAAGCTGTTGGGATTTTGGTTGGTATTACATTGAATCTATAAATCGTTTGGGTAAGATTGACATCTTCACGATATTTATTCTTCCAATCCATGAACACGGAATGTCTTTCTATCTGTTGAGGTCTTTTTAAATTTCTTTTAGCATTGTTTTGTAGTTTTCTGCATATAGGTCCTGTACTTCTTTGGTTAAATTAACTCCTAGGTATTTGAGTCTTTTTGTTGCTATTGAAAATGGAATTTTTCCCCTGATTTCTTCCTCAGGTTGTTCAGTAGTAGTGTACAAAAACATTATAGATTTTTGCGTGTTGATCTTGTATCCTGCCACTTTGCTGAACTCATTTATTAGCTCAAGTAGCTTTGTCGTGGATACTTCAGGATTTTCTAAGTACAGGATCATGTCATCCACAAACAGTGAGAGTTTTACTTCCTCATTTCCTATTTGATGCCTTCAATTTTTTTTTTCTTTTCTAATTTCCCTGGCTAGAACTTCTAGTACAATATTGATTAACAACGGTGACAGTGGGCATCCTTGTCTTGTTCCCAATCTTAGAGGGAAAGCTTGCAACCTTTCCCCATTGTGTATGATGTTGACTGTGGGTTTTTCACATATGCCTTTTATCATATTGAGGAATTTTCCTTCTATTCCTATCTTTTGAAGTGTTTTTATCAAAAAAAGGATGCTGGATTCTGTCGAATGCTTTTTCTGCATCAGTTGAGATGATCATGTGTTTTTTTCCTTCAATTTGTTAATGTGGTGCATTACATTGATTGATGTTCTTATGTTGAACCAGCCTTGCATACCAGGAATAAATCCCACTTGGTTGTGATGTATAAGTCTTTTGATATACTGTTGGATTCAATTTGCAAGCATTTTGTTGAGAATTTTTGCATCTATGTTCATTAGAGAGATTGGCCTGTAATTTTCTTCTCTTGTAGAATCTTTATCTGGCTTTGGTATTAGGGTGATGTTGGCTTCATAAAATGTGTTGGGTAATTTTCCCTCCTCCTCAATTTTTTGGAAGAGTTTAAACAGGATTGGTGTTAATTCTTTTCGAAATACTTGGTAGAATTCACCCGTGAAGCCATTTGGTCCTGGACTTTTCTTTGCTGGGAGATTTTTGATGACGGATTCAATCTCCTTAAATGTGATTGATTTGCTAAGTTCTTGTATTTCTTGTAGCATCAGCATAGGTTGGTTGTGCGTTTCTAGAAATTTGTCCATTTCATCTAGGTTGTCTAGTTTGTTGGCATATAGTTTCTCATAATATTCTCTCTTTTTTTTTCTTTTTTTATTGTTTTTCATAATATTCTCTTATGATTCTTTTTATTTCTGAGGGGTCATTTGTAACTTCTCCCCTTTCATCACTGATTGTATTTATTTGCATCTTCTCTCTTTTTTTCTTTGTTAGTCTAGTGAGAGGTTTGTCAATTTTATTGATCTTCTCAAAGAACCAGCTTTTGCTTTTGTTGATTTTCTCTATTTTTCTCTTTTCATTCTCATTTATTTCTGCTCTAATCTTTATTATTTCTTTCCCTCTTCTTGCTTTGGGATTGGTTTGCTGTTCTTTTTCTAGTTTCTCTCATTGTTCAGTTAAATCTTTGAGTTTAGCTCTTTCTTGTTTTTTAATAGAGGCATTTAGGGCTATAAATTTCCCTCTGAAAACTGCCTTCACTGTATCCCATAAGTTTTGATATGCTGTGTTGTCGTTTTCATTTGTCTCAATATATTTACTGATTTCACTTGCAATTTCTTCTTTGACCCACCAATTATTTAGGAGTACGTTGTTCAGTCTCCACACATTTGCATATTTACTTTTTTTCCTGTCTATTATTGATTTCTAGTTTCATTCCATTATGATCTGAGAAGGTGCTGTGTATAATCTCAATGGCTGCATTGTGACCTAACACGTGGTCTATCCTGGAGAAAGATCCATGGGCACTTGAGAAAATGTATAACCTGCTGAGTTTGGATGCATTGTTCTGTATAAGTCTGTTAGGTCTAACTTGTTTATCATATTGTTCAAGTTTCTGTTTCCTTGTTGATCTTCTGTCTACTTGTTCTATCTAATGATGTGAGAGGGGTGTTGAAGTCTCCAACGATTATTGTAGAAATGTCTGTTTCTCCCTTCAGTTTTGCGAGAGTTTGTCTCAAATATTTTGGGACACCCTGGTTAGGTGCATAGATATTTATAAATGTTATATCTTCCTGGTGGATCATCCCTTTTAATAATATATAATGGCCTTCTGTATCTCTTATAACTTTTTTGCATTTAAAGTCTGTTTTGTCTGATATTAGTATAGCTTCCCCTGCTCTTTTCTGGTTACTATTTGTGTGGAGTATCTTTTTCCAACCTTTCACTTTCAATCGGTTTGTATCCCTGGGTCTAAGGCAAGTTTCTTGTAAGCAGATATCAATGGCTCGTGTTTTTTTTATCCATTTTATCAGCCTGAATCTTTTGATTGAGGAGTTTAATCCATTCACATTCAATGACATTACTGAAAATGCACTATTTACTTCCTCTATTTTATTCTTTGGTTTTCATATGTCACCTTGTTTTTGTCTCTCTTTTTACTCTTTTGGTTATCCTTTGTGCTATTCTTTCTTCTATACTCTCTTCCAAGCCTCTCTCTCTCCTGTCTTTTTCTTTCAGGTTCTAAGGCTTCCTTTAATATTTCTGCAAAGGTGGATTCTTTTTTGCAAACTCTCTTAGTTTCTGTTTGTTTGTGAATATTTTATACTTACCTTCATATTTGAAGGACAGGTTTGCTGGATAAAGAGTTCTCGGCTCGCAGTTATTCTCTTTCAGTTTCCTAATTGTATCATACCACTGTCTTCTCACCTACATGGTTTTTGAAGAGAACTCTACGCTAAGTCTTACTGGATGACCCTGTATGTGATCGTTTGCATCTCTCTTGCTGCTATGAGAATTTTCTCTTTACCTTTACATTTGACATTCTGAGTAGTATGTGTCTTGGCGTAGGTCTATTTGGATTTATTCTGATTGGGGAATGGTGTGTTTCTTGAACATGTAAGTTCATTTCTTTTGTGAGAGTGGGAAATTTTCAGCTATTATTTCTTCAAATACTCTAGCTATTATTTCTTCAAATATTCTTTCTGCCCCTTTTCCCTTCTCTTCTCCTTCTGGAACTCCCATGACATGTATGTTGTTGCGTTTTGTGTTGTCATTCAACTCTCTAAGCCCCTGCTCAATTTTTTCCATTCTGTATCTCTGTCTGTTCTTTTCTCTCTTCAATTTTAGGTGTTCTGTCTTCAGTATCACTTATTCTTTCTTCCATCATTTCGAGTCTGCTGTTGTATGCCTCAAATGTGTTTTTGATCTCACCTATTGTCTCTTTCATTCCCATGAGCTCTGTTACTTTTCTATTCAGGATTTCAAATTCTTCTTTGTGTTCACTCAATGTCTTCTTGATGTCATTTATCTCTTTAAGTATATTGTCTTTCAACTCATTAATATGATTTTGGAAATTTGTGCTCCTCTCGCTGATTAGTTCTCTCAAATTCTTCATCTCTTCTGGGACTTTGATATATTCCTTTTCTTGGGCCATTTCTTCTATTTTCTTAGTATGGCTCGTAATTTTTTGCTGTGTTTAGGCATCTGGTTAGGATGCAGTTTACTCAGATCATGAATCTCTTTCTCTTTTATAGGGATTTAGTGGCAGGAAGCTGTGAGTTACCACAGCTCTTTGATTTTTGGCTCAACCTGGATTATTAGGATTGTCCTGCTGGTTGCTCAAAACTGGGTACTGGACCCAGTAATTAGTTGTAGAGTTGCTTCTTAGGACCTTGGACAGGGACTATAGAGGCCAAGAAAAGCCTCTCCTACTTATTTTTAATTTTCTTATATGGACTTCCTTGGTCTGCCAAGAGATGGCGTTCTTTGGCAGCTCTCAATTCAATGCCTGGTCGGAGTGTATTTGTTGTAGCACAGACCAGATCAATGTGATAGAGCTTCCTGTCTGGAGGCTAGGAGCCTTGTAATTCAAACTTTCTCTGATATAGTTCTCCAGCCTTCTCTGGCAGCCCCCTCCCTTTTACTGACTAGGAAATATTTCCACTTCCCTCTGAGTCCTCAACAATCAGACCCTATTAGTACAGAAGGAGATTGGAGGGGTTGTATATCTTTAGCCCCTGGCAGGCTCCAAGGCAAACAATGGCGTAGCCCCAACTGACCTGGCAGGGCTCCCGGGAAGCAGCAGACCAAACCTGCGAGTCAAAAGCCGAGTCTGCCTCAGGCTGTGTCCCTCTCTCACCCTCTCCTGTGGAGTCCTCAACCATTATTCCAGGCTAGAAGAGAGGGAGATTACGCAGGTCAGATTTCTCCAGTCTTTCGCCATCTCCCAGGGCAAACCCCTGTGTGGTCTCACCTGGCCTGGAAGTGCCTGTGGGGCACAGCAGCCCAAATTTGTGTGTCAGAACCTGAGTCAGCCTTAGGCTGTGTCCCTCTCTCTCCCCTTTCCTGGGGTGGTAGATCCCTGGAGCTCCCTTTGTCTGTAGTTATGGTGCTGGCATCAGCAGCTGCCGCTGGTTCCAACTCACGGTTCTGTCCTTGCAATTTCCCTCTTTGTTCCCTCTCTCTTCTGGGTGGTGTCCAGCCTTCCCCTACTGTCCTAAACCCTAGAAGATCTTTATTGGGGCTGTTTCAGCCTGTCCTTTAGCTATTTTTCTGGAGAAGAGATTCCCGTGACTTACTAGTCTGCCATTTTCCCGGAAGTCCTCTTTGGACACTAAAATTCTAAATTCTAAATTCTAAAAAAAGAACCCTTATAGGAAGTGAAAGTTGGTTAATCCTTGGACCAACAGGAAGAAATGGTCCCAGGTCAGGCACAGATGCCATAAGGGCAGAGTTCAGTTTAAAGAAGAATACTGTGAAAGGTGCAAGTGGTCACAAGTTGGACACAGATGCTATTAGTGAGTCTGCCAGGATAAAGAATCTTGTGAAAGGCACATGTAAAAGCATCCCACATGAATCAATCAATAGGAGATAAGATTCTTATTTAGACATATTTTCACCCCCTATTTGGGAGTTTTGCATGTTCTTATTTTAATTGGCATTTACATCTGGAAAATGTAAAAAGAGAAAAATGTAAAAAAGAAAAATGTGGAAAAATCTTTTAAAACAGTTAAAAAGGGAAAAATATGGGTTAAAAATGGGACTCTTTGGAGGCCAATAGAGAACCTCATAAGACAAAAATTTAGGATTACAGACATTCTGGTTATCAATCTGATCACCTACCCAGAAGAGGTATATACTATAATTAAAAGAACTAAGGACAAAGCACCTTCCTTATTACTGGGAGCAATAAGCAACATAGACAAAGATAGAAATAGAAATAAAGGGAAAATTCTGGCCAGAAGGATTATTTCTAAAAGACCAATCCCAAATCCTGCCTCATTTGCTACAGATGATGACCTAGATCCCTTGCCAGGTGATGACCATCCAGATGATCCATACAACCTGGATGGATGGGTGGCAATATAAAAAAATCATAAAATCCAGGCAAGAATTCTCACAAAATGGAGACACAACTGAAACATAGTGGCTATTAGATCTATGGTCCAAAGGAGGATGAAATTTGCCACTAACAGGCAGTGAATTAATTCAATTAGGAAATATATATAATAATGCTAGATTGACTCAAATACTTAGAAGTTTTGGGGAAAGACATTCAGAAATAGAAAGCTCACTGTTTGGTTGGATATCTAGGGCCTGGAAATCAAGATGGCCCTTACCAAATTTAACAGCAGTAAAAACATGAGTTGGTCCTTTACTGGGGATGCCACTAAAATCTTAATGAAGCTGGGGCTATTGACTACAATTTATGGTGGTCGTACTAATAGTCTGTTAAAATCAGAAACAACAGACCAAATTTTAAAAATTATATTAAGATCAGTCCCAAGTCATCAGAGAACAGCTCTAATTACAATTTTTACAGATTCTGATACAATTGGCAAATTGATGCAATTAGAACTGCTGAAGAAAAAAGTCAGGATAAAAATTATTCTGAGTATTTTTCACGTTTGAAAGACTTAATGAGACCACCCTCATTTAATCCAGAATGGAAAAACCTATAACAATAGGGAAAACACAGAAACAAAATAGGATACAAAATTTTAAGAATCCCTTAAATAATAGGAATGGAAGATTTAGGTAGAGAAGAACACCATTTAGTAACAATGGCAATAGCAGATCAAGACAGAATTTTAGGCAACCTAAAATCCCTTACATAACTAGGGCAATAAGGAATAAAATACAAGGTAAACCAAGAAAAAGGATGGACACACATAAAGACCTTATCCTGCTTTAGGCACTCAACAGTCTCCATTTCCTGGTCAAAGCCAGAGATAATCACCAATAAGTAAGGAAGGCCATTTCTGAGGATAATTGTAAATATGAATAACATTTAAGGTTAGTAGATACTGGATCCCAGATTACAATGATTAAAAGCCAGAAAAGCAAAGATGAAGAAAATAACGAAAAGGAATATATTGAAAGTCTGGGAGGAGAAAGTAGTACAGGAATTTGGTTTATTATATATATTATAATTGAAGAACTGGAACCCATGAAAGCCAAATGCCTAATGCAGCCTAATTTAGAAAATATATTGGGAATGGACAATGTGGCCCCATATGTAAATAGAAATAAGGAATATATGACAGTTGCATGAGCAAAGGCTAAATGGATTCCTGTTGTGTTACCAGATGTAAATAGAGTAATATCACACAAAATAATTTAAAAGGAGGTTTCCAGAATTACTAAAAAGTTACAAGAGCTCTTGGAAGAAGGCATAATAATTTCTATCATTTCACTTTATAATAACCCCATTTAGCCAGTTAAAAAATCAGATGAATCTTATAGATTCACTGTAGATTTTAGAACTCTCAATGAGGCTACTTCTAAGCTGGAAGGAACACAAGATATTGGTATACTAATTAATAAAAGCACCACAGGAAAAGGTACATGATATGCAACCACAGGTCTTAGTAATTTGTTCTAATGCTAGTCAAAGCCAAACCATGACAACATTCTCATGGGGAGGAAGACAATATCTGTTCACTAGTTTACCACAAAACTACATTAATAGCCCAGTAAAAATGCACACCTGTTAACCCAAGATTTACACACATTTTCTAACATATCCACACCAGGATACTATCTTATATTACATTGATGGCATCATTATAACTGGAACAGACAGAAGAGGAGAACACTAAATTACAAATAATTTCCACTCAACAGAAAGAGGCAGGTCTATAAACCCTAATAAGGTGCAAGGACCAGATATTCCTGTAAAAGTTTTAGGAATACAGTGGTCCTCAGAAAGACAAACTATACTACATCCAATCATCAACAAATTACAACACTTTAACACACACACACACACACACACACACCCAATGGAAGAGGCAAAAAATTGACAGGTTTGTTTAGCTGTTGGAAATGGCATATGCCCCAACTAGGTATATTGTTGGGACCAATATATGAAACAACGAGGAAAAGCAAAACATTTACCCAGGGAGAAAATCAGGAATTAGCATTAGAACAATGAAAGATGCAATTACAACTTACCAGAATTAGTACCAATGGTACCAGACTCAAATTTAAACTAGAGTATATATTTGCACAAGGCTTTGCCACATGGTCATTATGGACCACCAAGTCACCAAAAGATTCTAACTTTAATTCAGTAATTTTCTGGACTAAAAAATATCACAGGTTAAGACCAGATACTCCCCATTAGAAAAGAATTGTTGGGTGCTGAACAAAGCACTAAAACATACAGAGCCATTAATTGAAAAACAAAGCATATTGCTAAGAATCCCACAAAACCCATGTGCTAAGCAAACCCCAAAAGAGCACAAAGGAATTAGGCCAGAACAAGGAGTTCTCAATTAGAAATTATATATTTCCAAGCAGGATATTCAGATGGATGATCAACCCTCTGTATTAACTGAGGAAATAGCATTGCCAACTGTGGGCTTTTCAGAATTTCCAAGGGATAAGTCAATCCAAGCTCTAGCAGTTGGGCAATGGGGACCACCTTGGTCTGAGGCACTTGAAAATATATGGTTTATAGATGGTGGAGCCACCATTTCCTCTTCTGGAGTAGGCTAGAAGACTGTGGTCTTGAGACTCAAAGATGCAAACACCCTAACTAGTAAGGGGACAGAGTCCTCAGTGTAATATGCAGAATTAGTAACAATCTGGCTGTCAATTAAATAAATGTTAAAAGAGAAAAGGAAGAAAAACATATATTTACAGATTCATGGGCAGTAGCTAATGGAGTGGCAATGTGGTCTGGATTATGGAAACTGAATAATTGGCAAACTAATAATCACGACATTTGGGGCAAAGAAAAAAGGGATAAAATAGCCAATTTAAAAATAGAGGTAGAGACATCCAGATGCTATCATCAGGGCAGACAGCTCAGGAGTTTGGCCCCATGCCAGTGGGCCCTAATCTGGTATTTATGCTCCCCAGTGTGACTGAGTTAGACTCAGCAGTGGTTTCCCTATGCATGACTCTTCTGTCCTTCTGTCTGAACCTATAATTAGTACTAGAGTTGGTAGGTGTACATCCAAGAGACTTAAATCTTTGGGCTGTCCATGTGCCAGCTGAGTCCTGAATCTCAACGGATTTGCACACCTACTCTCCAGTTCAATGGACACACTAAGGACAACTAACAGGGAGGAGATGATGGGCAAACAACATACCAGGGAACCGAGAGTGCCTACAACTGCAAGCAAGAGAGTCCCATCTATCAGATGTATGGGATCGAAGCCCCGCTCAGGTGGGGCATCACCATCCCAGAGTCCTCAGAATTGGGAAACGAACTATGGACTAAAATAAACTTACTAGTATTCTACTACAGATTACTTGTGATTCTAGCAATGGAAGAAATACCATTGTTGTGGAGGCAATGACCCATGGATGGTCTGGCGTTAGGGAGAGGGAAAAACAGGTGTAATATGGGGGCATTTTTGGGACTTGGGAATCATCTGAATGACATTACAACGACAGATGCAGGCCATTATATATCCAGCCATAACCTACAGAGTCAAATGGGAGAGGGTGTAAACTACAATGTAAACTATAACATACTTAGTGGCAGTGCTCCAAACTGTGTTTATCAATTGCAATGAATGATGTTGCTAATGTGGGAGGAGTGGGGAGCAGGGTATTTGGAATCCCCTACATAGTCTTTGTAACAATTATGTAATTGAAATATCTTGTAAAAAATTTAAAAAGTGGAAAACAAATAGAGGAAAGCAGATGTGGATCAACCGGTTGGGCTCCCACCTACCACATGGAAGGTCCCAGCTTTGGTCCTGGTGCCTCCTAGAGAAGAAGACCAGATGCTGCACCTGCCGCAACCCGTCCAAACGAGCTAGATGCCACAAGCCAGAGGATACCACAGCCTGCAGAGAACAGATGTGGCTCAGGATGTTGGGCAGTTGCTTCCCATGTGGGAAGTCCTGGGTTTGGTTCCTGGTGCCTCTTGGAGAAGACAAGCAGACACAGCGAGCAAAACAATGAGCAGACAGATGAGGGAACCATGGCGGGGGGGGGTATAAATAAAAAAATAAATAATTAAATAAATCTTTTTAAAAGTAGATATCATGCTCACATATGTTACCAGCACATCAAAAGGTCAAATCTAAGACAACAAATCATAATAATGCAGTAGGAAAGTTAAGTAGGATAGAAAAGGAACATAGAACAACTCTACCAAAGTAAAAATAAAGAAAGGAAAATGAGAATGGAAAACACAGAAAGATGACCTAACACCATAGAGGAAAATAAACGAATGGGCACATGATCAGACAGGACACCAAGGATTACATGGTACAACTAAATCGACACAAAAGAGGAATTTGCTCATGTACATGCACGTTGCAAGAAATGTAATACAAATTGACCATATGTGTCCAATACCACTAACAAAAAGTAAAGCTTGCTCTTATATTATAGTAGACACATAGTTAGGAATTGGAATGCATTTTCCATGTAAAAAGAATGATCAGAAATAAACTATTAAAGCTCTTGAAACATGTTATGCATGTTACAGAAACTCTCTAATCACAGAATAGGATCAAGGTGGTCAATTTCCAGAGTGAAATTTTCATTTAGCATACAACCCCATAGGAGCAAGAAACATAGAAAGATACAGTGGATTATTAAAAGAAAAATTAAGAGTGCTAACCAGTAAAACAGACCTGAAAGGTTGGAAGGCTGCTAAGGTTTTACTTAAATCATAGGAAAAGACTGAAATTACCTAGCCTTATAGACATGTTTAGAACACAGTCTACCGAACTAAAGATACGAGCTAACAGAAAAGCAGACTGAAAAAAGAAATAGAGGAAAAGGTGTTAGAAGTGTGCGTGGAACTATGGAGATTGGAAAATTTATAGCACCAGCCTCAGGTAAGACTTACTGGTGAACCCTAGTTAAAGGACATCTAGCACAGGTTAAACATGCTAATATTATGTCAAGCTAGATGCTTGAAGATGTGTTACAGGGTACACATCTCGGCAGTCCTGGCTGGCCTATTCATCTTTTCAGTCTGCATCTTGGTTGTAAGCCAAGAATGAAAGAGAAACTAGTGGCATAATTCCACCCTCTCCAACTACAACACCACTATCTGTCATCCCGCCTGTATTAGTCAGCCAAAGGGGTGCTGATGCAAAATACCAGAAATCGGTTGGTTTTTATAAAGGGTATTTACTTGGGGTAGAAGCTTACAGTTACCAGGCCATAAAGCACAAGTTTCTTCCCTCACCAAAGTCTGTTACTACGTGTTGGAGCAAGACAGCTGCAGATGTTTGCCAGCATTCAGGCTTCTTGGGTTCCTCTCTTCCCAGGGCTCTATTTCGCTCTGGGCTCAGCTCCTCTGTTTCTTCCACAAGGCCAGCTGTGAACTCTCAGGCGAATGGTTCATCTGTATCCCAGGGCCTTCTCTACTTCCTCACCAGAACTCCAACATCAGAACTGCTCCAACTCTGTCCTTTGCCATGCCTTTTATCTTTGATTCCCCACCCACCAAGGGGTGGGGCTCAACACCCTACTGGGCCCAATGAAAGCCCCAATTATAACTTAATCATGCCCAGATGAACAGATCAGTTTACAAGCATAATCCAATATCTATTTTTGGAATTCATAACTATATCAAACTGCCCAAATGCTACACCACCAAACAACTCTATCTCTACTGAACTTGCAACATTTCTACAGTAGTTAACAAATACTGGCTGTTAGGATATGAAATAACCACATATTGGGAAATAGCAACAGCTAACACTTCTGAAGGATAAGACTTGACAGGACCCTTCATACCATTTTTGAATGACCATAAATATATAGTTATGCCCTACACTAAGACTAAACAAAATGTTGGTGAGTAAAATAACTTATGAACAAATTTGCAATAAACAGGCCAATAAGACCTGTGTAGGAGTTAAGATCCCCGTAACAGGATGCACCACTCTTAATTATGCACATAGAGCACTGACCAACATAACTGCGGGACTAACTTATAGACTTGGCAAAATAATGCAATTAGGGAAAAATTAAAAATAACAATAACCCATAATACATATGGTGGTATTGCTAATATGCCATGCAGTAAATGGTATCATTGAACTAATTTAACAGAACTAGTCAATTGGGAGAATATTACTTTATATTATTGGGTACCTTATAGTGATCATTTAGAACTTTGGAAACCAAAACAAATGCCTAATATACCTAAAACTGTAATGTCAGGATTGGTCACAGCTGCAGAAAGTCCCATGTTTTTAAGGGGTGAATTTACAGATTAGACTGTTAAGGAAAAGATTTTGAAAATGCCATAGCTGAACATTCCATAATCTCATTTGCCTTCATAGCCTTACACCCTCACCCTAAATATATATATATTTTATATATGATATATATATATATATATACAGGCACAATTCATGATGAGGATATGTAGACCAAAATTAGATCACAGGAAGTATGGCGTATTATACTATGTCACTTAAAGCCTTGTAAAAACTTTGCAAAAGGATCCATGGACTTTATGTCTTAACTTTCATTACAACAGGTGAACCATGTAAGGTATATAGATGAACAACCCATAATAAGGATTATTATACAGAATTAATGTCAGTTCTGAGTCAGTGTCTAATAATTCCTGAAATGTCTGATCACGTCTTTTTCCCCAACGCACAGTCATGTTGGTAAAAGCGTGAAGGTCCCTTTGGGGAAAGACTGAGAGGATTAACAGTATAAATTTTTGGCAGTGCATCAGGGTTCTTCCACAAGGGGACCCCACCTTCCCTTCATTCAAGGGGTTTTGGGTCTGTAAACTGTCTCAAGTCTGGGAATTGATTGAGGGCTTATGACTCTCTGTTTTTGTGATTCAAGTTAGACTTCTTTTCATTTATCCTAGAACTCCTCTGCTTATACAAATCAAGCAAGAATTTAGTATACTGCAAATCTATTTTACTTCTAGGTACCCTGTGATCAAGTAGCCATCACCCAAGGTCTCTGCGAATCAGACTATTCCAAATAATATTATGACTCTGCTGTCCATTACAATAGCCATGCCCACTTTGTCTTTGGCAATTAAGTCCTGCCACTTGGCTTCTGACAACACACAATTTGATCATCCCCATTGTTTTTAAGGATTCAAGTTCAGTGGCAGCAGTTCCCACAGTATTATCTGACCTACAGAGAAGAGTGACCACGGGTCTCTTTATGGATGATGGAGCTGCTCTCACAAACTGATTCCTCACAGCCCTGGTGAAAGTGTGTCTTTGGACATTTCCGGGGCAGGTGAGCAGGTCTTACATGATAAATCCACTCTAACATCCCAGTCTCCTAAGCCTTTGGATCCACTCAAATACCCTATCCCAGGGCAGTTCTGGCATTTCTTTTTCAGATAAGATAAGCCACCTGTTGGTCCATGCTTCAGCCAACCACTCAAACAAACTGTTAGAGCTCTTTCTAACCCCTCGAGCTATAACACTGAATCCTGAATCTGTTTAGTGGGCCCAAATCAATGAATTCAGCCTGATCCAGCTTTATGTTCCTTCTACCATTATCCCACAACCTTAATATCCATTCCCACACATATTCCCCTGATTTCTGTTTACATAAAATGATTTTCCCATTTTGGAGTGCAGTACACTTCCTCATGAGTCATACTTTCTACCTCACCTTTTGGGACCTGTTGGAATTTCAATCTAGATATAGGTGGGAGAAAAGAGGGGTAGGAGGTGGGTCATGAAAAGAATTAGTGTTGTCTTATAAATCTCCTACCTCAGGGCATTCTGTTAGAGTTTTGTGGTGGTTTAAAGTTATATGTAACCCAGAGAAACATATTCTTAAATCTAACCCATTCCTGTGGGTGTGAACCCATTCTAAGTAGGAACTGCTGATGAGGTTACTTCAGTTAGGGTGTGACCCACCTCAATCAGGACAGGTCTTCATCCTCTTACTGGAGTCCTTTATAAGTGGAATGAAATTGAGACAAAGAGAGAGAAAGCCCTGGAGGCAAGAAGCTGGAATCAATGAAACCTAAAGAGAAGGGAGAGACCAGCAGATGCCGCCACGTGTCTTGCCATGGGACAGAGGAGGCAAGGATCGCTGGCAGCTGGTCTGCAGGAAGAAGGCATTATCTTGATGATGCCTTCATTTGGATATTTTCCAGGCCTAAAAACTGTAGGCAAATAAATTGCCATTGTTTAACCTGAACCATTTCATGGTGTTTTCTTTGAGCACCTAGGAAATGAAAACAAGTTTCATCTGGTGAAACAGGGTTGCTAAAACAAATACCATACAATGGGTTGGCTTAACAACAGGAATTATTGGCTCATGGTTTCAGAGACTAGAAGGCTTGCTTCCTCCCAGGGTTGGTATCTTCTGGTTGGCTGGCAATCTTTGGGGTTCCTTTTCTTTTCTGACACATAGCAATGACATAGCCATGTCTTTTCCTTTTTCTTCTGGGTTCTGTTGACTTCTGGCTGCTCTCTGTGGCTTCTCTTTCTGTCTCCAGTTTCCTTTTCTGATAAAGACTTCAGCCACATTGGATTAAGGCTTCATTCAGTTTGGGTACACCTTGACTAATAGCATCTTCAAAGGTCATAGTTACAAATGGTTTCACACCCACAAGACCAGAGATTGGGAATTGAACATGCCTTTTATAAGGGACATGTCTCAATCTCCAACCTAGGGGGAGGTGAGGCTAAGACTCCTAGATTCAGCTGAGACCCCAGAAGGGGGCTTGGGTGGTGCCAGGTTAGTAGCTCCCTTTTCTCCCTACAAAATGCATCATAAATCCTCTCTGAAAGAAATCATACTCAGTTTATGACCTCAAATATTAACTCACCATAAAGTTTCATCAAACCCAAAATAAACACAACACCATGAGTAAGAGTCAGCAGAAAAAAAAACAAACATATTAGACTACAAGGACTATGTATATTGAATATCAGAAATAGGGTATAAAAGCCATATACAAAGTGGTTGAAGGAATCACAAAAGTATGCAAGAAATAAGACTACAAAAATTATTTGAAAAAGAACCAAACAGAAATGAAACATAATTGGTGCAATAAAAACTCAATGGATGAATTAAATAGCAGACTATACATAGCAGAAAAGAAAATTTGCAAACTGGAAGACAGATCTGAAAAATGTAGCATAGGAGACAGAAAAAAATGCAAGAGAGATTAAGAGATATGCAACATAGAATGAGAAGATCTAATCGAAATCCCAGAAGACAAGAAAATAGAGGATGAAGGAAAGTGATATTTGAAGAGTTAATGACTGAGAATTTTCCAAAAAATTGAAAGCTAAGTGTAGTAGTCAGGGTTCCTAGGGAAACAGAGTCAACATGAAATATCTGTCAATAGTATGAGATTTTATAAGAGTCTCTCACGTGACTGTGGGGATGCACAAGTCCAGTTTCCACAGGCAGGCTATAAACCAGGGGCTCCAATGAAAGTCCAATGAAGGTCCTTGATGAGTTTCTGGGAGATGTTGACTGTCCAAAGACCAGCTGGGAAAGTGTCTGAATCCTGAAATCACTTCCCCTTTTAAGGCATTCAACTGATTGGAAAATGCATCAGTCATTGCTGATGGCAATCTCCCTCAATGATGTAGATGTAATCAGCTATCTATGCAGTAAACTCACTGGTGACTAGAGTCCATAAATGTCCTTGTATTACAATTAGCCCAGTGCTTGCTTGACGAAACAACTGAGCACAATTACCTGGCTGAGTTGACACATTAGCCTAACCATCACACTATGATTGTGAAGATCCAGAATGTAAAGTGTAAATAAAATAGATAAATTAAATATCCATATGTAATGAAACTACAGGGCATTGAGGAAAAAGAGAAGATCCTAAAAGCATCAGAGAGGAACTAGAGATAACTTACAAAGGAAAGACAGACTGACAGCAGATATCACAACAATAAATATCTTTAAAATGTAGAATAATATCTTTAAAATGTTGAGAGAAAATGACTGCTAACTTAGAAATGTGCATCAAGAAAGTCTATATTTTGGGAATGCAGATGAAATAAAGACAAAGATAATAAAAACTAAGAGAGTTTCTTGCCAACAGACCCACGAAAGGAATTTCTAAAAGATAATCTTTAGAAAGAAGAAAATGATACCATAATTAAAGACCGAGAGGCAAGAAGGAATGGCAAAGAAACTGGTAAACATATGGGCAAATGTAAACAAATATTATCTGTAGAAGAACAAATATTATTATCTGATTTGCAGGTTTTTTTGTGTTTTTTTTTAAAAGACAGATCTAAATGACAAAATATCATGAAAATCAAAAGGGAGGTGATCAGTCACAGTTATTCTAAGGTCTGGCATTTCCCCAAATGTTAGCATTTGACATAATCATATTACAATGACCCAGACAAGGAAATTAACACTAATACAATACTATGAACTAATCCACAGACCTTTATCAAATTTCACCTATTGTCCCACCAATGTCCTTTTTCTAGTCCAGAATTTTACATCGCATGGGTGACCTTGTTATTGCTTCAAACAATAGAATACAGCAGAAAGGATGTTATGTGACAAGGGGAAGGGGCATAGATCCCACCTCTCATTGAGAAGAGTCAAAGAATTTATAGATATATTTTAAAATTACCCCAAAGAACAAGGACCCAAGAATAGCTAAGACACTCCTGAAAAAAAAAAGAACAATAAACTGGGAAAATTTGTTCTATCAGATATCAAGATAAACATAAATCCATATAATTAAGACAATATGGTATTAGTATAGGAATAGACAACCAGCAGAATAAAATAAAGAACCGAGAAATAGATCCACACATGTATGTGCTTTTGATGTATTTCAGGAGTAGTATTATAGTTCGGTGGGAAAAGGATAAGATATTCAATAAGTAGTGCTCAATCAAGTAGTAATCCAAATAGAGGAAAAATGTCAGTGGATCACACCACACACACAAGTCAGTGAGATAGTCACTGATTATCCCCATTTTACTGAAGGGCAACAGAAGCACAGAGAGGTTAAGGAACTTTCCTAAGGTTAATAAGTTGCAGAGCCAGAATTTTAATCTGGATATTTTGGCTTCAGATTGTAACAAAAGAACCAGAATTCAAACTCAAGCCATCTGGCTCTAAAGGATTCTTAGCCTCTACGTTTTCCTGCAGAAACCAGAGTATCACAACAACTTTCTTTCCATTGTTATTTTACTTGTGACTAGGCCTAACCCAGGGGTACTGGAGAGCTTCACAGAAAGGAGCTTTCTTTGTTCTCAGGAGCAAAATGTGGTACAACACAACTGTTTCTCACAGGCACTTCCAACTCTGGGACCAATCTCATTTCTCTTGTGCATTCATTTTTTGTTCATAAATTGTAGCCCCACTTCTAAAACCACAATGGAGTCTTTTGCCCCACCTCCTTCCTCTTTTCCAGGCACCCACAGCAGAGTTCAGGTCAGGTGGACACAATTTGGTATCTGTTGGTGTTCAGTCTCTCCCACTGCCAGAGTGAAATATGGCTGAACGTGTTTGGAAGTTCCAATTAAGTGGCTTGAGGCACATTCGATTGAAGGAAATCAATATTTGGTTCCTGCTATAAATCAGGCACTCTGCTAGGCATGGTACACTTAGATCTTCGTACCATCTGGATTTTGCAGATCCTATTAAATTAAGGTTTCCTTTCTTTCTTTTCTTTGAGGCCAGGACACTGGCTTCATTTGTGTTTATGCAGCTTGTGATGCTGAACCCTGCAGTCAGCAAGGGCTTCACAAGTGGGAACTGTCACTAAGAGCTACCTGAAGCCATCTCATTTGTCTAGTAGAAAGATTACCCCAAATTTATGGCTTTTATTGCCCTGTAGGATATTAACGAGGTTTGCATCTAACCTAACAATTTTATTCTATAATTCTTTTTTTCTAAACTCTTTAAATACTCATTTACTCAAATGCTTTTTGAATCAGCATATTGATTCCTTTAATAATGATTTGAATAAATCTTTGACACATGTTCACTCTATGTATGAAACATGTTTTAAAAGCTTTGAAAATTATACTTTGCCAGAGCAAACTACAGAGGGAAGACGGGCTGGTTTGAAGGAGCATGGCTTGGACTCCCATCAATTCCTGTACAAATCAAAGGGTTTCAGAATGAAGCAATATGTAGCCACATACAACTGAGATGATTAAGAAGTACCAGCCAGCAGAAAAAATGCTACTTAGGTTGTACTGCAACTAAGGAGAGAGTTGAGAGTGCAGGGGTAAAAAGCAGTGAAGTAGCAGTAGTCTCTAATTCCCAGGGAATACAGAGTGCAGGAGAGATGGAGGCACTGAAGGAAAAAAAAAAAAGTAAAAGAAATAGAAAGAAGATGAAGAAGAGAAACAAAATACACTTCCTAGGGCCAACAGGAGTGGTACAAATGGCTGGACTTTAAGCTCTCTGGAGGGAATTTTGAAAAACCCTGGAAACAGGCAAAATAAAGACTCATAAGAGAAAACATCCACTTCAGTTAGGTGAGGCAACAAAGGCAAGGAAAGGCATGAAGGAAGTGGTTTTCAAATTATGACTGATCAGCATCCAAAGGAGAGCAATCACAGGCAGTTAAAGGAATACCATGAACCTGTTATCAGTTGAATACAAATTCAAATGTTTTGTGAATTCAGATATAACTTTATTCATTGTATACACATTAAGTATTCATTTCTTCTTAAGCAATCTTTCTCCCCTTCTCCCCCAGCAGTTCAAAATAAGATCTCAGGGAAAAATTACTTTATGAAAACAAAAGCTGAATCCGAATGAATCACACAATCTAGTCACTAAAGTGATGCTAAGTAAAGGACCAATGTTGGACCGTTGGGTTTACTTGCCCCAAGACAGGGGAGGAAGGGTTGCAGGCCTCAGGAGGTGAAGCAGGCACTGCATTTGTGCTTTCTGGGCACATTCTCGCAAAGTGGCTTATTTTCAACAGCTTTTTTTTGGGGGGGGCGGGAGCGTTGCACGGATATATTGGGTTGGGTGCGGCCTAGAAGAGGTGTTGGGCCTCTTGGTGACAGGGTCTCTTGGTGGTGAAGCCGGCTTGTGCTGGCGCTGCAGGACGCGGTGGGGCAGGGGGAACTTGATCTTGGAGTCGTGGAACTGCTTGACACCTGGCCGGTGGCACTTGCTGGCTGGGATCTCCTCCACCTTCATGATCTGGGTGGAGTGGGTGCCGGCGCAGTGCCGGGCATCCATGCCGCGGTCTGGGGCGAGAGGAGCAAGGTCAGCAGCCCCCACGCACCAGCGCAGTGCCCGGCAGGGTGTAGCACTTCCACATCGCTGTGAGCGGCACGGCAGAGCCCCCCGAAGGTAAAGAAATTCCCTTGCTGTTAGCACCGCTGGTTAGGAAAAACTGCGGTTCTTGGGTTTGGGTGTAAGTTTTTTGTTTGTTTGTTTATTTGTTTTCTTAGGAGGTACTGGGGATTGAATCCAGGACCTCCTACATGGGAAGCAGGCGCTCAACTACTGAGCCACATCCGCTCCCCAGCAGAGTTGGTTTTTTCGTTTGTTTTGTTTTTAGCACATAACAGGGATTGAACCCACGACCTCCAACATGCGAAGCAAGCACTCAACCACTTGAGGTACATCTGCTCCCCTTGCCAGTTTTTAAAGTACTGAAAGATTTGTTTTTCGGGCTATGATGAAAAATTGTTGGAGGAAGCAGTGTCCAAGTCAGGAAAGTAGAATCCAAGGGGGAAAGCCATCTCTCTGCATGCCCCACAAGTGTCTGTGCAGCTCCTGGCTCCAGCCCACCCCAGGCCTGCTCCCCAGACAAAGTCTCTGCTCACTATCAGGTAAAAAGAGAACGTGTACATTAAAGAACCGATACCCCAAAAGAAAGGGTTCAACTGGCATTCTGGCATTTAAAATAATAAAAAAACTAAAAGTCAAACCCATCAAAAATTTTGAACAGCATATCAAAGGCATTGTTTAATTGCATTTAAGTTAATAAAATAATAGAAATCAAACCTGGCTAGAAGGACCTTTGTCTACAAAGGAATGCCCTTGGTACCACTGGAATTCAATATCCAGGTAATAAAATTTCTATTCAGTAAACATTTTTCTATAAAGAAAGCAGTTCTAGTCCTATTTGGGGAATATAGATTGTTGATAAAATTCAGAGAACATTATCTCCTCTCACTATTTAAAGGATTCAGATTCCCCCATCTGGTAAAGCATCCAATACAGTCCTTTATAATCCTCTTGGGGGTGGGGGTGGGCATGAGGGGGCAGGGCAAAGCTTTCAGAACAGGTCAAATTGCTTTTAATGTTCTTTGTTGCCACGAAGGGACATTATGTATTGAGCTCCACATGCTGAATTCACTAATATAATGCTTTGCTTCCTCACCAGGAACAAGACATTTAAATCATTATTTGCTTCCTTTCCACCTAAGTCCTTGTTGTCCTGATCAGCTAAATGAACCATAGAATAACTCCTTGGAAAGAATGTGTGGCAGAAGTGCAAGTGGTTAAATGCCCTCAGATGTTGGACTCTAAAAACTCACAGCTGATTGCATAGTCACTGTTTGTGATTTACTGCCAGCATCTGTGGCCATTTGGAATGATACTAATGGGCCACCCTTGGGAGTTAGAGTTGCTTCTCTCCTGATAACTCACTTCCAAAATCACCTAAGCAAGTGAAGTAATTTTTACTTGTCAGCATGAATTATGCCACCAGTGAAAGTCATGAATCCATATTGCCAAACCAATGTGTGGAGTTATTCTGACTTCCAAATCAATCAAATTAGCATCAGGAATGAAAGGGCAGATTCTTGTCAAGAGCCATGTACCAACAGCTCTGGCTAGAATTAGAGACAACAGGTAATCATTCAGTGGAGCGCTTCTTAAATCAGCACCAGCCACCCACA
>JAQZBX010042529.1:0-21971 GCA_029593785.1 Cabassous unicinctus
AGGGGAGAGGAAAATATGGAATAACTCATTTTGTGTGTATGTGGTTTCCTTTGGAGTTGATAAAATTTTCTGAAATTAGATAAATCATATATTGCATAAGAGTTACCTCCTGAGGGCCTCATTATTGCTCTAATGTGGCATCTCTCTAAGCTAAACTCAGTACATAAACACAGTACCTTTGCCCAACATGGAACCTGAGTCCTGGGGATGAGTCTCGCTGGCACCAAGGGATTATTATCAAGCACCAACTAGCAATACATCCAGAAAAAGACCTTGGCCAAAGGGGGAAATGGTAAATACAAATGAGTTTTTATGGCTAAGAGATTTCAAAATAAGTCAGGAGGTCATTCCAGAGGTTACACTTATGCACATCTCAGAAGGACCTCACTGCCACAATAAATATTGCTTGAAATAGTGGGACTCCTGAGGACTCTAGAGATATCCAGACGCTATAGGCAGGGCAGACAGCTCAGGAGTTTGGCACCTTGACAGAGGGCCTTACTTTGGAATTTATGCTCCCCATTGTGACAGAGGTGAACTCATCTGTGGTTTCCCTACACATGGCTCTTCTGCCCCTTCTATTTGAAGCTATAGTTAGTATTATACTTGATAGGTGTGTGTTCAAGACACTTAAATCTTTGGTCCATCCACATGGCAGTTGGACCCTGAATTTCAGCAGAGTTGCAAAACCAACTTTCCAGTTCATTGGACTCACCCAGGGCAACTAACAATGTGATGATGAAGGACAACACCCATCCCAAGGAACAGAGAGAGTCTGCGACTCCAAGCAAGACAGTTCCATCCATTTGTCCCAAGGAATCTAAGTCCCCTTCCAATTAGAGGCAGAGTGGGCATCACAATCCCAAAATCCTCAATATTGGGGAATGAATAATGGATGAAAATGGACTTATTATTATTCTAGTGTAAACTTATTGTTATTCTAGCAATGGAAGAACTTTTAACATTGATGTGGAGGCAGTGGCCACCAGAGGTTCTGTGGGGAGGGAGAGGGAGGAATGGGTGTATTATGGGGGCATTTTTTTAGACATTGGAGATGCCTGAATGACATTGTAATGACAGATACAGGCCATTATATATTTTGTCATAACGTACAAAATTGTGCATGACAGAGTATAAACTATATTATAAACAATAATCCAAAATTGGTGACAATGCTTCAATATGTGTTCATAAATTTTAACAAATGTACCACACTAATGTAGGATGCTGTTAATGTGCAAGAGTGTGATAGGGGAGGGAGTAGAACATATGTGAAGCCCCTATATTTTTATGTAAGCTTTATATAATCTAAAGTTTCTTTAAATGATAAAAAAATTTATGGGGCTGGAAGCTGTACAGTCTAACAAAATGGCAAAATCTCACCAAAGACAGTCTGGAATTTCCATGTCCAGTTTGGGAAATATCCAATTAGACAAAATTACTCATCACTCTAGAAAAGGAGCTCCAAAACTAGACAGCTAAATGGAATGCCTATTTTATTTAGTACTCAGAATTTACTAAGAAATGGAAGAAAAACTTTTGTTAAAGGACTCTTTGCAAAAGAAAAATGAGAAAGTGTAAGCTCAGAGGAATTCTATATTTTCTTTATTTCTATGTTTTTGTGTCTGAGAAAGGCTAAATAAGTTATAATTGAAGCTATAAGTTCTATATTTGTGTTTGTCTGTATGTTTGATGTATGACATTTTCCTACCTCTGAATGCTATTACCAAAATAATTTATGGAATCCCTTTAAAGAGCTCTATTCAGGTTGACTTAAATAAGTACTCATATAAAAATTAATACTCCTATACTTCCAGAAATTAAGGAAAACTAACTTCTAATATTTCCAGTGAAAACAAAGAATGCATAGAAGTAAAGGCAAATTTCTCAAAAAAATTAAATTTCACATAATTCAGGTAAATCCTAGGCAAATAGGACTGACTGAATATTAACTAAATAAAAGTAACTATGTCTTTGGAATTATCAATACTATATATAATATAAGCATACAAGTTTATTCTAGATTGGTGTGTTCTTCCTAAATTTATGCAGTCTTCTAATAAAGTAATTTAGCATTATATCTACTAGATCCTTAAGATGATAAAAAACTGTAAACTGAGTTTTGAAGGATGTTGGATTGAAGGCAGTTTACAAGATCTTTTTCATAAGAAATATGTAAGGTATGCAGGATGTGTTTTGTTAAGGGAATGGAAAAGAGTTTCATCTAAAAGTGAAATGACAGGTTTTTACAGAATGATAAAGAGGAATATGCAGGACAATCTGAATAGATATAGAAAGTTGTAGGTTTTCATAAAAGGGATTTTATGTGTTATGGTCATGGATGGTTAAGATTTGATAGATTTATAAGATTTTTTAAGAATTTCTTTAGACAGAATCTTCATGCAAAACTAGTATTTGATTTTCTTTCCTTTGTAATGACAAAGTGTCCTTGGATTATTGGTCTATTCTTAATAATAATTAATAAAATGTTTTTCTGAAACATTTGAGTAACCTGCTTAGAGAGAAAGATTCTGTATCTTATCAGAAAAATCTCCTGTGCTTTATATGCTTTATATAAACATCATTTAATTGCTTCAGAAAATGTCTTCTCACTTTTGAAATAAAAGTATTTTTTTACCACCATGCTACTGCTTCTCTTTATTTTTAAAATATTTCATTGTCATTTTCATTAACTAAGGAACTAAATATTGTTTCAGTTTTCCATGATCCTATTTATCAAAATGTTAAAACCAAACAACTTTTGACATTTTCCTTCCAAAAATTGAGCCATAAATAATATTTTCTTGATCTCAAACTCTGATTGGGATTTTCCAGAGGGTCCTTGTAAAATCACAAAGGATTTTTCTCTTTCACCTTGTCAAAAGAGAGATGATAAACCAGTTAGCTTTATTTGATATGTTATCAGCTGCATAGGAAGTGTTTTCAAAGGAAAAATGATTTTGTAACTTTCTGTTGGCAAAATTATAGGATAAAATATTAATAATATAAACATTTCAGAAATTATATAAAGTCCTTAGAGACTGGTCAATATCTTCAGTGTCCATAAATAGTCCAAGAACTGGTAAGTCTGATATTAGACAGTAGCATTATTGATCATAATTTCATTGGTTCTTAAAATAATGTTTTGTGAGCTTCTCATCTGATTGTTCACTTTTGTAAAACAGCAATGTTAACCATGTATATTTTTTAAGTTATCTGTCATCTTCTGATAGTTTTTATTCTGATGCTTCCTTGAAAACACTTGCAATCAGCTACATGCCAGTGTGCTTTATCTTCAAGATAAAGGGCTGTCTCAGAGGCCTATTGGAAGGATATGCCAAGTTCTCTGTGGCACCGGCTTCTAATGGCATTCCTTAAGTAACCTGGAGAGCACACCATTGTACGGAGTCAAGATCCCCAGAATTTTAATGAAAAAAAGCTGATAGGTTCTTGAAATTGATCACAGAAGATCTAATAAAACACAGATTAATTACTTAGGGCTAAATAAACTGATAAAGAATGATCATAGTTTTCTTTGGATGATTGCTAATATTTTATTGTTCTATTTTCTACACACAAGGGATCCCTTACTGAATTAAGCTATCTATAATTCATAAAATGTTCACCTTTATCTCCTTGCCTGACCCCCCTGGAATTTGACTCTTACTGAATATTCTTAAATTTATGGTACTATAATTATTTTCATAGATTTAATCAGGATCTATTCTCCTTGTTAGCAGGAAATAATTGGAGTAAATGGCTATATACCCAAGGCTTAGTTCAAGTTATATAACCAAGTTGTTAACTCAAGAACACAGAGAAAACTCCAAATCTATTGCATATTACAGCCCCCACCTTGATGCCCCTGTCTGTTCTTACCCAAATTGTGTTAAAGATTCAGCACAAACTGTCAAATTAATTATAGCCTCAGCACACTTAAATCTGAGCAGGCCTAATATTTTTCCTCAAAAAAAAAACAACTGACTTCTTACGTGATCTTTCTACTTCACCTGTTAACCTTCACCTAAAATGCCACAATATTATTGATAAAGGTAGCTACTCTACTACCATTATCCAATGAGGGGATATCTCATGCCTGTCAACTGGTAACTTCAAAATTAATGATTCCATATATGTTCTTATGATCAACTCAGATGTCATTCCACTTGTTAATGCTTCTTATGCTAGAATTGTTAATGGTACATTCCAAACAGGCTATCTCACATACTGATTGAATAAGGTAGCCATCCAAAATTTTCTTCCACCAAAATGAATGAACTCTGTGCTCTTACTCAACCCTGCTCTCTTTCAGAAGGAAATTTTTTAAACATCTATAAAAGGAGCCCCCTTTTCCATGGTCCCTTTTGCCAGTCAGGTGAAAACCACAGACCCCTTCTCAGAAGGTAGCAGCAAATAGTTTTATGACAATCAACAGCAGCATGTCTTTAAATTAAAATTTTCAATTCAAGCTCATAGAGCCCCTGAAAACTTTCCCCTGGTTAAGAAACCCTGATGTATACTGATTCCAGAATGCTGTGGAATCAAAGAGGGTTCCCCACTTCTTCTGGTATACCGTTTGAAAATTGTAGACCAGTAAATTTTCTCCTTTCTACAAATTTCCTCCAATTACTGTTGCCATCATTAAGATACAGGCTTACACAAAAAGGGCTGAGACTGAATATTTTTAAAAACCCATTTGCATATTTTCATGCAAAAACAGCCACTAGTAAAACAGTTGTAATTAGAACCTAGCCTTTTCAGCTGAAAATTTTACCTTTGACACTCTGTAAATTCATAGCATTCTTTTTAGGAAACTCACATTCTCCCCATATGAAATTCTTCCTAGCAGACCTATCTCTGAGAAAGAATTGATCACTTATTGTCACACTATGACATGATCAAATTTGCAAATCCTTAATGCATTATGCCAAAGATTATCTTCAACAAGTAAAAGCCACCTTTCCTGTCCCACATGACAGACACCCCATTGATCATAATCTGTCACCAGGATAATGTGTCTACTAGAAATGACACAGACAAAAGACAGCCCTAGATCCTCATTAAAAGGAACCCTCACAAGTACTCCTAACTTCTGATAATGCAACTTAATTACACAGTGTTGAGCCATGAGTCAACATTACTCAACTAAAAAAAGTTCCACCAGAATCCTGATCTAATTATGGAGGCTTAAAAATCAAGTGAGCCAGGAAGGGAAGTAGAAAAGTCACAAAGTAGACTACTTATTCCCAAGGTGACATCAAGTCCTAACATAAAGTCCTCACATAGACTCTACCTTATTAATACTTACAGTGCATACAATCTTTATATTTCTCTATGCGTTGTCTTTGCACTGGCCTGGAAAGACAATGACATTGTCTGCTTCTCCAAGGACATTTCAAGGGGAGGTAATCTTACAAACTGTTGGAATTGTCACCATAGACCCTGGTCTATGCACATTGCAAGGGACTACATAGTTCTACCCAAAACAAAGTTCTTTCTTAACAAAAATGCTTCTTTGGATCAGACATCACTGTTTGTTTCATATCAAATATGAATACTAGACCCAAGATCTTCTTTATTCTGCTTTATGCTTTCTTGGATCTGTAACCTTGTAACCAAAAATTAAGAATTAACAGAAGTTCATGATTACTGAATCATTATATAGATGATTTTTTCCTTATTTTATCAGTATATTTTAGAATAACCCAAAGCTAATACCTGAAATTACTGAAACTGGCTAGATCAACCTCATCCTTCTTTATGATGTTGCAAACAAGACTCACCCTTGTCTATACTTACTATTGTGATGGTTATTCCAGTCTAACTTTACCTTTGTTTATGGTTATTTCAAAATGAGTCTCACTCTTGTGTATACTTACTATTGTAGTGTTTATTCTAGACTAAACTTACATTTCTTTATCGTTATTTGAAAACTAGCTTGTATATATTTACTATTTTGATTTTAACCATTCTACCTTTCTCTGTTTGATTCCATAAAAACCCTAAACCCCTCACAATCAAGGAGGCAGATTTTTGGGCCATTGCTAGACCAATGATCTCTTTGCTATCCTAGCAAATAAACCTTCTCACTTGGAACCACAGCAGCTCAGTAATTGGACTTTGTAATGTATTGGAAGGAAAGAATCTGTTTTTGCTGAATATCAACCACACTATAAATATAACTGGTTGAGAGACTTATAAAATTATCATAGAAGAGTTTGGAAAACTTTCTATAATAGTCCAAATGCCTCCACAAACTACAAGTTATCTTAACAATGTTTATCCACTTTCAGGTTTAAGGTACTGGATCAGCAAAAGATTCACAACACAAAGAAATTTTGGTTAGCTCTTCAATTGAACTCTCAATAACACAGACCCTTGGATGCTAAGGACAAATGAAAGTATCCCTAGTAATGAATTTATAAACAACATCACCTTGATTGTAGTTATATTGTTTTGTCAGGCAGTATTTTTATTGTAGAAATTTTATCAAATATTTGCCTGGGCAGTAAATTACATCAATAACTGATAAATGTCTGGGCAATGTGCACTTGGTCTCCTCACAGTCCCTTAGGAATTTAAAATAAATCTGAAACTTCTCACTGGAATACTCCCCTCAATCTACAATTGCAGGCAAAACTGGATTTACCCAGGGAGTTAATGATTCTGGGTTTGTCTCCTTTGGCAGATTGATGCTACCTTGGCTTGGGGTTAACACAAATGAAAACAGGATTAGATATTTGTCAATCACAATAAGAAAAATTACTGACTGTACTGCTAGAGCTATAGCTGCACAGCAAGTCACTAGACTTAGTTAAACTTGTTTTAGACAAAAGCATTGTCAAACTTTTCACTTATTTGCTGAAACAAGGAGGTATATTTACCAATGCCAACATCATCTGTTGTACCTGGGTGCCCACTTCTGGGAAAGCTGAGACATCATTGCATGAAATAATTAAATAGACCACATGGTTTAAACAGGAAAGGCCATCCTCAAGGCCCTGATTTGATCATGTTGATTTCAGCTGGGTCAAATCATGGGTCCTGGGCTTGGGAGCATACTATGATATAGGCAGTTGGACATTTTATCACTCTAGTACTCATTATAGTCTCCCTGGAAAACTGTTTTCTCTCAGGGGTTTTGAATGTGTGTCCACAGCCACTTGTGATTTCTTTATGTCTGGGATCATTTACCGAGCAAATGATTTATGTCTGGGTTGACATAAAAATGATGATCATGGAAAAACTGGCATCATGACCATCTATGCAACTAACATGAAAATAACCTGCAAGTACTACTCCAAGACCTTAGGCAGTAACTGAAAATGGGCTCAACACCTTACATTTTGATCACAACTCTCAGTGGCTGAAAGCCAGATCAAACTGGGGGAAATTGTTAAATTAAGTAGGCCCTAGATGGAGTTCTTCATGTTAAGCCCTACATCAGCAAACTGAAGCTTAACTTAGTTTCTAACTCTTGTAAGTGCTCCTTTTCCCAGAACTTGAAACATAACAACCTGCCATAACTTGCCAGGTTATTTCCTCTCCTCCTTCTTCAGGAATCTTGATCTGTTCTGTTTGCTTTTGTGCAGATATTTGTTCCTAGCTCCTATGATTTGTTTATATTCTCTTCCTCACTCAGTACCCCATTTTCCTTACACTTTTCATTTCTGGGACTCTCCAGTATAGCAGGAATTCAGTACAACCCTCCCCCTCCATTTTTCTCTGTGAGGTTTTTCTGCCAAAAATTTCTTCCCTACTAGGTTATCCTGCCTCTGAGAGTCAGACAGGTCATTCCACAAAGGTGGGACCCCCAGAAAAGTCTATTCTGCATTTAATGAATTCCACCAACAGTAACTGGATTGAGTGGGTGCACCACTAGGCCATAGCCATTCTGCTGCGATTTTACTCACCACCCCCCTAAAATGGGCGCCCTTTTGTTTTCAGCATTCCTCAGCAGCTTGTTTTCAGCACTGGCTGTCTGTGAGCTTCTGTCTCCATACCTGGATATGTGTGAGGTTCTAACTCATTTCTGTGAGTTCCTGTAAAATCTGTTTCCCCGGTGAGAGGGATCCACGCTGCTTGCTGCCTCTGCAGAACTCCCAAGCTTTGCACAGGGAGTGCAAAGAGAGGGAAGGGAAGAGGACCTGTAGGTCCTGGATGGAAGTTTCCTACCTGATATTTTTCTCTTTCTTCGATTCAGCATTTGTGGAGTCCTCTAACATTATCCAGTGTATCAGGGGAGGATTTTTCAGGATACGGCTTCCGTCGCTGTGTTGATGACGTCACCTCTCCGCCATTGAATTTTTTTAAAAGAGATACCAGAGATTGAACCCAGAACCTCGTACATGGGAAGCAGGTGCTCAACCATTTGAGCTTCATCCACTCCCTCATTGATTTTTTCCAAACTTGATCTCAGCTGAAAAAAATAAAATAATAGGCAAAAGGCAGCTTAACAATTTATGGAAACATAAATCTAAAAAATTCTGTCCCATTACATTTATCTTACTTAATCCTAAAAACAAACCCAATTGTTTTTCCAGTGTTAAGAAAGATACATAAATGACTACCCCTCCTCCCTCGGGCTCCTGCCGTGCATGGGGGGCCAGTGGGGCTAGGAGGCGGGACATGTGGGCGCTGCCGCCACTGTGGTTGCCGCTTCTCCTGTTCCAGCCACCGCCACCACCGCCACCGCTTCCTGGACTGAGTCCACCCGCAGCCCCGGTGGCGCCAGGTGCCTTCACTCTGCCTTGCCCTGCCCTCAGCCAGCCGCCCCCTTACCTGTCCCATGCTTCTAATCCCAGCCCCTAGATGGAGATGCACTCCTGCCAGAAGGCTCAGAAGCTGAACCAACAGCACCACCTCATTCTGTCCAAGCTGCTGAGGGAGGAGGACAAGTACTGTGCTGACTGTGACGCCAATGGTATCGCTGATGTCGCTGCACTTGGCTGGGGCCTCCTGTGGCCAGTGACCTTCCCGCCCCTCACGGCCCAAGGGGAAGTAGCGGGCTGTGTCCCACTGGCCCGGCCTTGACAAAGGGAGGGAGGGTGGGCCCTGGTCTCCTCAGATGGACTCTCACCTCTGTGAGAGGTGGCGGGGAGTTCATGTCAGTGGGGATCATCACTGGTTCCAGCCTCCCATCTTCCCTGGCTAAGGGGCAGAGCCAGTGCACGAGTCTTGATGGCTGGACTTTCTCTAAGCTCAGACTCTCATTGGGCCATGGCCCAAGCCGGACTGGCCATGAAACATGTTCGGGGCTGTGCTTAGGGTTAAAGGGTTGCTCTCTTCCCATCGCTGCTCACTGGTAGCTCCGTGGGTGGGGCCGCCTTTAGATCTAGTACCCAGCCTTGGCCCTGCCCTGTGACCCTGTCCTTCTTCTCGGTGCTCAGATGCTTGGTTTTCCAGGTGAAGCCTTACCTCCTGCCCACCTGTCAGCTTCCTGAAAGAGGATGGTGGTCTTTTTTGGTGGTTTGGAGTGTTATTGAATAAAATAATTGGTGAGGGGTCAATGTTATTTGTAGTAGTAATAGTAATAGTACTATTCTTTTTATGTTTGAATATTAGCCAGAATGAATAGGAATTCCATTACTTGGGTCTCTTGGATAGTGGGCTTATGTTACTAAAGGTTTTAATAATTAGATACTTTCTGACAAACTAGACAGAAGGAGAATATGTGGACACTGAGTTGTGTGCTTCATAATTGTTGAAGGTTCATTTATATGTCCAGAGATGGAAAAGAATTAATTTTAGTTTGTTCTGCCACAGCCTTTGAAATAAACTATTTTTAGCCCATAAAAAAAGGATATATAAATGATTAGAGATTGGTTAAATGTCACAACCAACATCTCCTTTTTAATGAAGAAATTGAAGAAAAAATGTTTAATCATATTCATATTTCATAAAACTAAACCCATATTTTTTTTACCTTTAACATTGATATAGTACCTTCTATACCAATTCTAAAAAAAATTGCAATATTACTGATAACAATTGTCTATAAATTATATTAGTTGTATTTTTCTTATTTATCAATAAATTTTTAAGGATCTTGTATTTGAAGAACATTCTTTTATTTATAGTAGTAACAACAATCCTCACCTACTACCAAAATCACTATGTTATGCAACCCCTAGATTATCCTTATGCTGTCTTTCAATTAACATTAACCTCCCTAGATTATATCTTTCAACTACAATCCCAGGTTACATATAAGCAGTTTGTATAATAGTTATTATAATGTGCTAATATCAACTCTATCCATTACAACATATTTATAATTGACATTACTAAACATTCTACATACATTCAGTATTATTTCACTCAACGTAATATCTTCAAAGTTCATCCTTGTTGTCACATGCATCCCAATTTCATTTCTTCTTACATCTGAATAGTATTCCATAGTATGTCTATACCACATTTTCTTTATACATTCATCCATTGATTGGCATTTAATCTGTTTCTATCTGTATTAATCAGCCAAAGGGGTGCTGATGCAAAATACCAGAAATTGGTTTTCATAAAGGGTATTTATTTGGGGTAGAAGCCCACAGTTACCAGGCCATAAACCATAACTTACTTCCTTCACCAAAGTCTGTTGCCATGTGTTGGAGCAAAACAGCTGCCAATGTTTGCCAGGGTTCAGGCTCCTTGGGTTCCTCTTTTTCCAGGTCTCCATTTCTCTCCAGGGTCAGCTCCTCTGTTTTCTCCACAAGGTCAGCTGTAGACTATGAGGGTCTCTGGGCTTTGCCTCTCTCCACTAGGCCAGCTGTTAACTGTCAGGTGAACAACTCATCTCTTTTCCTGGGGCCTTCTCTTCTTCCTCATGACCAAGCTCCTCTGTATGCTTATTTCCTGGGCTCCAGCATTAAAACTCAGCATCAGAACAACAACATCAAATCTCCAACTCTGTCCTTGATTATGTCTTTGATTCCCCACCCAGCAAGGGGCAGGGCTCAATACCCTACTGACATGGCCCAGTCAAAGCCCTAATCATAACTTAATCATGCCCAGATGAACAGACCAGTTTACAAGCATAATCCAATATCTATTTTTGGAATTTTTAACTATATCAAACTGCCAAACTGCTACACCATCTTTTAGCAATTGTCAGTAATACCGCTATGAGCAAGAATGTGCAAATATCTCTTAGCATCCTTCTTTTGAGACCATCTGTATATATTCCAATAGTTGGATTGCTGAATGATAGGGCAGTTCTATATTTAGCTTCCTGAGGGATCACTAAATCATCCTCTGCAGAGGCAACATCATTTACATTCCCACCAACAGTGAAGGAGTGTTCAAATTTCTCCACATCCTCTCTAGCACCCATAGTTTTCTGTTTTTATTTTTTAATTCCCATTTTTTAAGTCATGAAATTTTATCTCATTGTAGTTTTGATTGGCATTTCCTTAATACCTAAGGCTGAACATCTTTTCAGGAGCTTTTTTGGCCATTTATATTTCCTCTTTGAAAAAAAAAATCTATTCAAGTCTTTTGACCTTTTTAAAATTAGGTTTTTTGTCTCTCTGTCATTGAGTGATGTGATCTCTTTATATAACAAGGAAATAAAACCCTTGGATACGTGGTTTCTGAAGATTTTCTCCCATTGAATAGTCTGCATTTTCACCTTCTTAAAATACTGTTTGAAACACAAAGATGTTTCATTTTGAGGAAGTCCCAAGTTCTATTTATCTCTTTTTCTTTCTTTGCTTGTGTTTTGGGTGTATGGCCCAAGAAATCACCACTTACATCAAGATCTTAAAGTGGTTTCCCTACATTTTCTTCTAGGAGTTTTATGGATCTAGATTTTTATATTTAGGTTCTTGACCTATGTTGAGTTAATTTAAGTTAATGAGGTGTGAGATAGGGATCCTTTACTTTCTTTGAGATATGGGTATCCAGTTTTTTCAGCACCGTTTGTTGAATAGGCTGCTCTAACTCAGCTTGGTGGTTTCACAACCGTGTCAAAAATCACTTGACCATAGATGTGAGGGTCTATTTTGAACTCTTGATTCAATCCCATCAATCACTCTATCTTTATACCAGCACATGCTGTTTATTACCACTTTGTGTAAATAATATGCCTTAAAGTTGGGAAATGAGAATCTTTCAACTTCATTCTTCTTTTTTAACATTTTGGCTATTCAGGTGCCCATGTGCTTCAAGATAAATTTGATAATAGGTTTTTCCAATTTTACAAAGAAGGCTGTTTGAATTTGTATCCGGATTGCATTAAATCTATAGATCAATTTGGGTAAAACTGACATCTTAGTGATATTTAGTCTTCCAACAGAGGAACACAGAATGTCCTTCAATTTATTGAAGTCTTCCTTGGTTTCTTTTAACAATGTTTTGTAGCTCTCTGAATACAGGCCCTTTATGTCTTTGGTTGTTTATGCCTAAATATTTGATTATTTTAGTCAATATTGTAAATGGAATTTTTTCCTAACTTCCCTCTCAGTATGCTCATTAGTAGTATATAGAAACTCTATTGATTTTTTGCATATTAATCTTGGATTCTGCCACTTTGCTGAAGTTGTCTATTAGTTCTAGTCATTTTGATGTGGATTTTTTAGGACTTTCTATGATAGGATCATATTATGAGGGAATAGTGAAAGTTTTACTTCTTCCTTTCCTATTTGGGTGCCTTTTATATCTTTTACTTGCCTAATTGCTCTAGCTAGGACATCTAGCACAATATTGAATAACAGCAGAAATAGTGGACATCCTTGTTTTTTTTCTGACCTCACTGGGAAAAATGGTCTTTCTCCATTCAGTACAATGTTAGTCATGGGTTTTTCATATGTGACCTTTATCATATTGAGAAAGTTTTCTTCTATTGTTATGTTTCAGAGAGTTTTTATCAAGCAGTTATGTTATATTTTGTCAAATGCATTTTCTGGATCATTTGAGATAATGAAGTGACTTTTTTCTTCAATTTATTAATGTGGTATATTCCATTGATTGATTTTCTTATGTTGAACTATCCTTGAATACCCGTTATAAAACTGACATGATCAGGGAATGGACATTGCCTAAGCAATTGAGCACCTGCTTCCTACATAAGAGGTCCTGTGTTCACTTCCTGGTGCCTCTTAAAAACAAAAACAAACAATAAGCAAATGGAAAACTAACTCAGGGTATCCAATGTGGCTCAGTGCTTGAGCACTTGCTTCCCACCTATAAGGTCCTGGTTTCAATCCCTGGCACCAGTACCTCAATACAAAAAACGTATGATCATGGTGTATAATTCTAATGTTTTTTTTTTTTTTTATTTAGTTGGGGAGTATTTTCTTGAAGATTTTTGCATCTATATTCATTAGAGATATTGGTCTATAATTTTTTTTCATAATATTTCTATTCCACTTTTGTATTAAGGTAATGCTGGCTTCAGAGACTGCATTTTATACCACTGCTTCCTTTTCAATTTTTTGGAAGAGGTAGAGCAAGATTGGTATTAGATCATCTTTGAATGATTGGTAGAATTCACTGTGAAGCCATCAGGTCTTCGGTCTTTCATTTTGGGGAGGTTTCTGATGACTGTTTCATGTTTTTAAATTGTGGTTGGCTTGTTGAGGTCTTTGATTCCTTCTAGGATCAGTGTGGGTTGATGATGGGTTTCTACAATTCATCCATTTCATGAATATTGTCAAATTTGTGGGTATACAGTTGTTAATAGTCTCCTCTTTTGATATTTTATTTTCTACTGAGTAAGTGTTAATGTCCTCCATCTCCTTTCTGATTTTATTTATTTGCAGATTCTCTCTTTTTTGTTGTTGTTTAAACTAGCTAAGGATTTTTCAATTTTGTTAATCTTCTCAATGAAACAACATTTTTTTTATGTTGGCCAAATTATAGTTTGTTTGTTTTTTAACTTATTGAAGTATATCACTCATACTTGAACATACATAAACAATGTGTAAAGCAATAGTTGTGAACTTACAAAACAAATATACATAATATCATACAGGGCTCTCATACCTCATCCTATGACCTATACATTGCATTGTTGTTAAACATTTTAATTAATGATTAAAGAACATTCTCAAAATATTAATACTAACCAAAGTATATTCCCCAACATACCCTATTATTATTTTTATATCATTTATACATGAACATACATAAACAATAAGTGTATAGAAAAAATATGAACTTACAAAGCAAACATTCATAACATCATACAGGGGTTCCATACATCAACCCTCCACCAACACCTTGTATTGTCATGAGACATTTTTACAAATTACAAAAGAATATTTTCAAAATCATACTACTAATTATAGTCCTTATCTTATATTTGGTGTATTTTCCCCCAACCCACCCTATTATTATTTTTTAAATATATTTTTATGATGAAACTTGCAAACTTACAAAATAATCATGCACATGTGCAGAATTCCCAAACAATGCACCTCTATCAACACACCACACCGTGGTGAAACATTTATTACAGATTATGAGATAATATCATCTGATTATTACCAGGTCCACAGTGTACATTTGGCACACATTTTCTATATTCCTCCATTATTAACACAGTATGTCTTTGGCATAGATGCAAGAATATTACATTATTACTATTAACCAAACTCCATAGGTCACTCCAGTTGTATTTTCCTCATGCTCCTCCATATTCCCACCACCCTGAAATATTGATTCACATCTGCTGTAGCTCACAAATGAGACTCTTGCATCTTTACCATCAACCACAATTCTCATCCACCCCTAGGTTTACTGTGTTATTATTCAGTCCCTAGATTATTCTCCAGCTTTCTGTCAATCGGCATGTACAGCCCTAGACTACCATTTTCAGCCACATCCCCATTTATAAATCACTTCTTACTCACTATAATGTGTTATTATCAACTGTACATTTCCAAACTTTTACAGTAAAGCTAATTAAAACATCTACAAACATTAAATTTCAGCAGCCCATCTCAGTCCTCCTCTTATCCCCTTTAAGAATCCACCACATACCTCAGGTCTTGAAGATATTTTCCTATATTTTCTTCTAGAAGCTTTATGGTTTTTCCCTTTATATTTTGGCTTTTTATTCATTTTGAGTTAATTATTGTATAAAGTGTGAAATAGGGGTCCTCTTTCCTTCTTTTGCTATGAATATTCCATTTTCTCAGCACCATTTGTTGAATGGACTGTTCTGCCTGACCTAGGTGTGTTTGACAGGCTATTCAAAAATCACTTGACCATAGATGTGAGGGTCTGTTTTTTAACCATCAGTTCAGTTTCATTGGTCTATGTGTCCACCTTTATGCCAGTACTATGCTATTTTTGTCAGTGTAGCTAGGTAATACAACTTAAAGTCCAGAAATGAGAGTCCTCCAACTTTGCACTTCTTTTTAAGATGTTTCTGGCTATTCAGGACCCCTTTCTGTTACAAGTAAATTTGATAATCATGTTTTCTATTTATTTTAAAAATGCTGGTGGAATTTTTAACAGGATTGAATTGAATCTGTATATCAATTTGAGTAGAATTGACATCTTGATGATATTTAGTCTTTTAACCCATAAGCATGGACTGTTCTTCCAATTATTTAGGTCTCTTTTTGATTTCTTTTAAAAATGAGTTGTAGTTGTCTACAACTACAAGTGCTTTACATTGTTAAATTTATTCTTGAATATTTGGGTTTTATCTGTCATATTTTATTTTCACCACTCTTTTGACAATTTTAGTTACTTTTATTGAAATAATATTCATTTCTATAGTCTCTTCCAGGCCTCTCTCTCCTGTCATTTCTTTTCAGGCTGTAGCACACTCTTTAGTATTTCCAGCAATGCAAGTCTCTTGGTTACAAACTCATCTGTTTCTGTTTATCTGTGAATATTTTAAACTCACCCTCATTTTTGAAAGACAATCTCGATGGATAAAAGATTCTTGGCTGAAAGTTTTTCTCCTGCAGTATCTTAAATATATCATACCACTGTCTTCTTACCTCCATGGTATCTGGTGAGAAATCAGCACTAAAACTTATTGGGAATCCCTTATATGTTATGCATTGCTTTTCTTTTGCTGCTCTCAGAATTCTCTCTGTATTTGGCATTTGACATTCTGATTAGTATGTGTCTTGGAGTTGGTCTATTTGGATTTTTTTCTAATGGGAATATGCTGTGCTTCTTGGACATGGATATCTATGTCCTTCTATGGGGTTGGGAAATTTTCTACCATTATTTCTTCAAATATTCCTTCTGCCCATTTTCCCTTCTCTTCTACTTCTGGGACACCCATGACATGTATGTTTGCACATCTCTTACTGTCATTTAGTTCCCTGAGAACTTGTTCAAAGTTTTTCCAAGCTTTTCTTCATCAGTTCTTTTGTATGCTCACTTTCAGAGGTCATTTCTTCAAGCTCACCAATCCTTTATTCTGATTCTTCAAATCTGCTATTATATGATCCCATTGTATTTTAAATTTCATTTATTGCACCTTTCATTCCCATAAGATCTGCTATTTTTCTATGTATACTTTCAAATTTTTCTTTGTGTTCATCCTGTGTCTTCTTAATATCCTTAATTTCTTTAGCCAGCTCATTGAATTTATTAAGGGTTTTGTTTGAACATCTATGATTAGTTTTCTCAACTCCTTTATGTCATCTGTTCCTTTAATTGGGTCATATCTTCCTGTTTCTTGGTGTATATTGTAATTTTTTGTTGGTGTCTTGGCATCTGGATTGCAAGAGTATTTATTCTGGGTGCAGTTTTTCTCTTTAGTTTAGGGATTCCTGCCCTTTCTCCCTTGCTGTTTATGTAGTAGGACCCAAGGATGCAGTTGGTATTATAAGCTGTGGAGGCTCAAGCTGCCCTCACTGCCCCTGGGACCAATGAAGCTTTTTCCAACTTTCTTCTTTGCCAGGGATATGGACAGAGCCACAGCTGTTTGGAATAATCCAACTCATGCAGGCCTAAACTCGAGTTGCCTAGAGAGACTGATGAAGATTCATGCCCCTTTCTCCCCTACCTGGGATGTGGACAGAGCTGCAGGTGTGGGCAGCAATCTATGCAGTGCAAGTCCAAGATGACCACAGTTGCCCCAGTAGACTTGCGATTATTCAGTCTGTGCCCACCAAATATACCTGCAGTTACCTGGATAGGCTGGTACAGGGCCTGCTGGCTTCCTCCCTGCTAGAGGTGGGATTGAACCTTAAGCTAGGGCTGTAGACTAATCTGGGTGAATGAAATCAGTCTATGCCAACACTGTCATTTTCAGTCAGCCCAGTTTCCCCTCATGCTGGAGTGGAGTCAAAATGGCACCTACCAGCCTCCTTCTGACTTGGACAGGTTCAAACTTTAGCTGTTTTTAGGGTTATACTTTAACCAGCCAAATTTACTAATCAGCAGCTGAAATCTGTAGACAGCCATCTCTTCCTGCCCTGTTTTTTGGGAAATGGAGCTTCCAATGCCTGCCATAAAATAGCTCCTGGGGTGGCTTGGACTGCCAAAGTAGGATGATCATCAGCCTCTGTAGCATGCCCTGTAGTTTCTCACAGAGGCTGGTGCAGCTTCCTTCAGCTTCCTTCCTACCCAAGATGGGCCTGTGGCTTAGGCTACAATGGCAATCTGATCTAGATGAAAAGAAGATGGTCCCTACCAGCACTGTGATTTTCAGACAGCCCCACTTCCCCTTGTGTCAGGCACACAGTTAAGATGGTAGCTACTGGCCTCTTTCTGTATTGGACAGATTCAAACTTTAGCTGTTCTTAGGATTATACTTTAGCTCACCACATTTACTAATAAGTAGCTAAAGTTGGTGCCCAACCATCTCTTCCTCCCCCATTTTTGGGAATTGGAGTTTCAATTCCAGCTACAGAACAGCTCCTGAGGCAGCTTGTGCCTCAAGTGGAGGATGGGCAGGGGCCTCTGTGGCATGGAGTGCTCAACTTACAAATCTTCTTGGCAGATGAGCAGTATCCTCCTTCCATTCTTTCAAGGATGTTGCAGGATGCACTTCTGGTCTCCTGGAGCCCCCAAACCAGTGCTCTAGACAGCTCTGGGGGATCATCAACTGCCCCATAGCAGAATCGGATTCTAGGAGCTCTTTACTCTGCCATCATCCTGCTGGTTATCTCAAGAACCAACTTTTAATTCTGTTGATTTTCTCTTTTGTCTATCTTTTTTACCCATTTTATTTATTCCTGTTTCATTACTTCTGCTTGCTTTTGGGGTGGTTTGCAGTTTTGTTTTGTTTTGTTTTCTATTTCTTCCTGATGTGCAGTTAGGTCTTTGTTTTTAGCTCTTCTTTTTTAAAGTAAGCACTGAAGGCTAAAAATTTCATTTTTAGCTCTGCCATGAATTTTTTAGTAGGTACAAGGTATTGAACCTAGGACCTCATACATTGGAAGCAGATGCTCAACTACTTCAGCTAGTAGCTGTGGCCATAAGTTTTTATATATTGTGTCTTTTTTTTCATTCATTTTGAGATATTTATTGATTTTGCTTACAATTTCTTCCTTGAATCGCTGATTATTTAAGAATGTATTGTTTAATCTATATATATTTATGAATTTTCCCTTTTTCTACCAGTTACTAATTTCCAACTTAATACCATTATGATCACAGTGCTTTCTTTAAATTCAAGCTTTTAAAATTTATTGAGATCTGACTTATGTCCACACAAAAGTTCTACCCTGGAAAAATGTCAATGAGAACTTAAGAAGAACGTATATCATGTTTTTTGGGGATATAATGTTCTATAAATGTATGTTTGGTCTATTTCATTTATCATATTATTCAAACTCTCCATTTCCTTGGTTATCCTCTGACCAAATGTTCTATCCAATGCTGAGAGTAGTCACCAACATTTATTGTGGAGACATCAATTTCTCCCTCCACTTTTGCCAGTGTTTGCCTCAAGTATTTTGGGGCACCTAAGTTAGGTGAATCAATATTTATTATTTTTATTTCATCTTGGTTACTTGTCCCATTTATTAATATATAGTGACCCTCTTTATCAATTATAACAGTTTTGCATTTAAAATCTATTTTGTCTGATATTAGTATTACTACTTCAGATCTGTTTGATTACTATTTGCATGGAATAGCTTTTTGCAACCTTTCCCTTCCAGCCTAATTGTGTCTTCATATCTAAAGTGAGTCTCAGACATCTGGGAAAATGGCATTGAGGTAGCTAGGCAGGGTCCAACTCTCTCACAGAAAGGAGCAGAGAAAGGGTGGGGACCTGTCCAAGGGAGTTGCTTTGGATGAATAAAGAAGTAGAAGTGCTCTGTACCATCCAGGAATGAATGGAACAGGTAAAGAAGCCCAAGGAAAATCATAAGTTGCTCACCCTTGTGGCTGGAAATAGCACCTGTGTTCCTCTCTCAGGGCACGTGGACTTGGTGAAGTGCCTGGCTCACTGCTGCCAACAGAATGGGAAGGAATGTTCACTGGGAGGAAAAGGGGTCTGACAGAGAATGTCAGGTTTCTTTGCCATGAATTTGGCCAGCTGGGCCTCCTTTCAGTTGTGGAAGTGATCCCAACCTGACAGGGAGAGGGGAATGGGTATCTGCTCAGGCAGGCAGTCACTCCCAGCCACCCAGGGAAAGAGAGGAATGAGATAAGTGAGTGGGCAGAGATGGGCATCTAATCACCAGGGCTCCAGCAAATGGTTAGAAGTCTATCCCACCTGAGGGAAAAGGGGTAGGTGGAGCCAGATAAATTTTTGAAGCCTAATTAACCTGTGGAGCCAGATTATTTCAGTGGAGGAATTCCTTCCTTTTGTATATGAGGTTGTTGGTTTGATTCTGAGGTCTACTTAGAGAAGTGATCCAGAGAGTAATTCATTGAGTTATCAGCTAACCAGCTGATACATTCTAACAGGAAACATAGAAACATTTTTATTTTTTAAAATTTTCTTGTATCTGTTATTTTTTGTTTTTTAAAGGTTCTTTTTTTCCTTCCCTTTATTTTACTCACTAATATCCAATACATCACCTGCAGAGGGCAGGCTGCAGGATGATTGATTGATGAACACCGGCTCCTTAGGGGCCTAAGAGGGGAGGCTGTCTTCTCTGGGTTCTTGTTGTCTGTGTGTGTGTGTCCTGTTTGTTTTGTTTCTCCTTTATTTGTTTCCTTTTTTCTTTTATCTATTTTTTCTATCTACTTTACTTCTTCTCTTTCCTCTCTTTTTCTATCTTCTGTTTTTTGTTCTTCTTTTATTTCACCTCTTTTTCTTTGGCCTTCAATTTTTTAAATTTCTCTTTTTTTATCTTATTTCTTTTCCTCTCTTCTCATCATTCCAGCCTTTTAATTCATTCTATATATTTTTCTCTATTTTGTTTCTTGTATCATTATTCCAATGTCTTATTCTTATTCCTTTGCACTTATGACTTTTTATTCATGTTAGCTATTTATTTTCCTAATCTTATATGGTTCCCCTTGTACCTTTGCTTTTATTATTATTTTTTTTCCTCTTCTTTATCTCTTCCCTTTTCTCTGGTACTAATATTTTTTTCCCAAGGGAACACAGACAACAGCAAGAAAACAGAATAAGTGAAACCAAGTGTCAAAGAGAAACCTTACCACACACACAAACAACAATATGAAAACCAAGAGAAGCTGACCAACTATACAAGTCCATCAAGATAAACAGATCCCTAGACACCAAAAAAAAATTATAAGCCATACTAAGAAACAGAGAGACATGTGCTAGTCTATTGAACAAACTAAAAAACAGAAGGAGATGCAGAATGTGGAACAAATAATCAGAGATGACCAAATAAATATCATGAGTCAACTTAAGTGAAGAAAGAGATTAAGGATATTAAGAAAACACTGGGAAAACATACTGAAGAAATTGTAAATATACTTAAAAAGATAAAAGATATGATGGTGATTAATGATACAAAGCAAGAAATAAAAAAACCACTGAAAGCACATAATAACAGATTTGAACAGGCAGAGGAAAGAATCAGTGATTTGGAAGTAGAACAGATAGATGAAAAGATAGAAAAAATCCAGCAGGGAATTAGGAATATGAATGACAACACAAAGTGCACAAACATATGCAACATAGGTATCCCAGAGTGAGAAGAAAAGGGAAAGGGGGCAGAAGGAGTGTTGGAGGAAGTAATAGCTGAAAATTTCCCAACTCTTCTGAGGGACATGGGTGTACATATCCAGGAAGTGCAGTGCATGCCAAACAGTATAAATCCTAAAAGGCCTACCCCAAGACACATACTTAACAAATTTCCCAATGTTCAAGACAAAGAGAGAATACTGAAAGCAACAAGAGAAAAGAGATCCATCACATGAAAGGGAAGGCCAATAAGATTAAGAGCTGCTTTCTCACCTGAAAACATGGGGTAAGAAGGCAGTGGCATGAAATAGTGTAACCATTGGCCAATTTGATGGAATTATGAATTCCAAAAATATAATTGGGTCATGCTTGTAAACTGATCTGTTAATCTGGGCATGATTAGGTTATGATTAGGGTGTTGAGCCCCACCTCTTGGTGGGTGGGGAGTCAAATATAAAAGGCATGGCAAGAACACTTTTGGGAAGCAGTCCTTTGAGAAGAAGTTTTGATGTTGGAAAGAAGGCCCCAGGAGAAGAGAAGCAAGCCATTCACCTGATCGTCTACAGCTGATCTTGTGGAGGAAACAGGAGCTAAGCCCGGAGAGAAACACAGCCCCAGGAAGAGAGGAAGCCAAGAAGCCTGAACTCTGGGCAAATGTCAGCAGCTGTCTTTCTCCAACACGTGACAATGGACTTTGGTGAGGTAAGAAACTTATGCTTTATGGCCTGGTAACTGTGGACTTCTACCCCAAATAAATACCCTTTATAAAGACCAACCCATTTTTGGTATTTCACATTAGCACCCCTTTGGCTGACTAATACAGAATTTGGTACCAAGGAGTGGGGAAGTGCTTTTGTAATTACCAAAATGTTGGAATGGTTTTATAAATGGGTAAGGGGTATTTTTTGGAGGAATTGTGAAATGCTTGATGGAAAAG